>JACEEZ010004415.1:300000-482500 GCA_016584305.1 Chionoecetes opilio | reverse complement strand
AGATTTTTTTTTGGGGGGGGGGTAGCGTTGTATTATATATTTATTTCATTTCAGGGCCCATTTGTTGAATCAATTATTCTATTCCCATTCTATTATCCTATTTCTTTATTCTACTAATCTATTATTTTACATTTGTTTCTCTATTTTTTCAGAGGGTGATATATTTTTTTTGAGGGGAGGAAGGTTGTATTATGGATTTACAGTAAAACCTCTCGTATTCGGACTTTGACATTATTCGGACCTCCTTTTTTTTTCTTTTTTTTTAGGGGTCGAAATTTCCTAGCTATACTATAAACAGAGCGCCAAAGCATTGTTCGCGACATCATAACACAGCACTTCCATACGGGAATTCAGAAAATGTACTCTATGGCAGCCTACTGACTTCCGAGAGAGATATCTTACATATGGCAGCTTGTTTAAGGCATGGGTAGTCCATCAAGACCGTTGAGGAATGTTCAGATGCCACTTGTCAATTATAGACAAAGCATTTTAAAAAGTATCGCCTTCCTTCCCGCGAGTAATTTGAACAGACGCGCGTTGGTATGACTATCATTATTTTCATAATGAGTGGCAAGAAAGACCTAACAAAGGAGCAAATTAAAGTTATTGTATCTCTATACAAGGCAGAGAGGCCAGTGGAAGAAATATCAAGGATTGTGGATGTTACGAGGAGATGTGTGCATAAGTGGGTGGAAAGTTTCACGGTGGGTTGCACCGTCGCGACAGCCGCGACACCAGAACATCATAAGTGGCCAGGGCGAGGGTGTAAAACATCAGCAAGCACCCTAAATCTCATGAAACGTCAAGTGGATGCCCATCCTCAATTAAGAGCAAGAAAAATATTGCGATATGACTTTTACATCCTCGCCCTGGCCACTTATAATGTTCTGGTGTCGCGGCTGTCGCGACGGTGCAACCCACCGTGAAACTTTTCACCCACTTATGCACACATCTCCTCGTAACATCCACAATCCTTGATATTTCTTCCACTGGCCTCTCTGCCTTGTGTAGAGATACAATAACTTTAATTTGCTCCTTTGTTAGGTCTTTCTTGCCACTCATTATGAAAATAATTATAGTTATACCAATGCGCATCTGTTCAAATTACTCGCAGGAAGGAAGGCGATACTTTTTAAAATGCTTTGTCTGTAATTGACAAGTGGCATCTGAACATTCCTCAACGGTCTTGATGGACTGCCCGTGCCTTAAACAAGCTGCCATATGTAAGATATCTCTCTCGGAAGTCAGTAGGCTGCCATAGAGTACATTTTCTGAATTCCCGTATGGAAGCGCTGTGTTATGATGTCGCGAACAATGCTTTGGCGTGCTGTGTACATAATCACCTAGATTTTTATTTTTTTATTTTTTTTATTTTTTTATACATATCTCCCCATATATAATCCCCCCATTATTCGGATCCTTGCATTACTCGGACCACTTCTTGGCCCGCTTAGTCCGAATATGAGAGGTTTTACTGTATTTAATTTCCAAGTTTATTTATTTATTCATATTATCTATTTCCCAGAGGGGGGTGAGGAAGGAACATTTCTGATCCGGGACAGCAATTCGTCCCCGGGAAACCATGTGTTGTCCTTCATATCCAATAACAAGCCCATCCACATCCTGATCCAGAGGTACCGGGGAGATGCATTCGCCATAGGTAAGCTGATCCAACACCCTCACACATATTATATTTTATTTGCTTTATTACTTAGGTTCATTCATATTATGTTGTTTTTCCTGTAGCTATGCCTTCGGGTGAGAATAAAGTTGTTATTATTATTATATCTTTTTTTTCTTTCTTCCTTTTTTTTTAACATCATAATATTTAGGCAACTATATATATATTTCCCTTTTCTTTCCTCTCTCTCTCTCTCTCTTCTCTCTCTCTCTCTCTCTCTCTCTCTGCCTCTCTCTCTCTATCTTCTCTCTCTCTCTTCTCTCTCTCTCCTCTCTCTCTCTCTCTCTCTCTCTCTCTCTCTCTCTCTCTCTCTCTCTCTCTCTCTCTCTCTCTCTCTCTCTCTCTCTCTCTCCTTTTCCTCTTCTCCCCTTCTCTTCATCTTTATCTGTGTCTTGCTTCTCCCCTTCCTTCCAGCCTCTTGTAGCTTCCTTATTTTTTTATGCTCTATGTTCTTTCCTTTCATCCTCCACAATAATAACTTCTCCCTCCTCCTGCGTGGTGTTGGCGATCTCTCTCTCTCTCTCTCTCTCTCTCTCTCTCTCTCTCTCTCTCTCTCTCTCTCTCTCTCTCTCTCTCTCTCCTCTCTCTCTCTCTCTCTCTCTCTCTCTCTCTCTCTCTCTCTCTCTCTCTCTCTCTCTCCTCTCTCTCTCTCTCTCTCTCTCTCTTTCTTCTTCTCTCCCTTCTTTCCCCTTCTCATCTATCCTACCCTCCTTCTCTCCCTTTCTTTCCTTCTCATCCCTCTACAATAACAAAGTTCTCTCTCCTCCTCGCAGCTGTGTTGGATGAGGCACCGCTCGCTCTCTCTCTCTCTCTCCTCTCTCTCTCTCTCTCTCTCTCTCTCTCTCTCTCTCTCTCTCTCTCTCTCTCTCTCTCTCTCTCTCTCTCTCTCTCTCTCTCTCTCTCTCTCTCTCTCTCTCTTTAATTCCCCTTCTCTCCATCTATCCATGCCTTCCTTTTCTCCCTTCCTTTCCTCATCCCTCCACAACAATAACAAAATGTTCCTCCTCCTAACAGTGGTGTTGGACGAGGCCCCATTATTCCATGGGTTGGACAGCCTGGTCACCTACTACTGCCAGAACCCTGTAGGTCCCTCCAACACCACCCTCACTCACCCCTGTCCCGGCAACCCATTCCCAGCCAATGTGTGTCTCCATGGCTCCTCAAGTCTTCTCCACAGATCAACTAGTCAAGGTGAGTATAAGGGAAATTGTTGGAAAAGTAAAGACCATTTCTCGGTTAAAGAACGAACACCGTGGAATTTCTGTCTGCAACTGCATCTGCATTTCCGACTGCGACTGCATAAAAAAAAAAAAAAAAAAAAAAAAAAAAAGCATCATTCACTTCCTGCAACAACTGAATCAGACCATTTTTTCCCATCTTATCAGGAGTAAAGCACAAAAATAAGCATACTCTAGAATTTTTATAAATAATATTCACACTATTAATAATATTATATTTTATTAATTTGACCATTTTTTCATCTTACCAGTAGTAGAGCACAAAAATATGCATACTCTAGAATTTCCAAAAGAGTTAGTATGACCTAAAATCATCTATCTATCTATGTCTTGCTTCTCTCCTTCCTTTCCTTCTCATCCCTCCACAATGGTAATGAAGTGTTTCTAGTTTCATAGATATAATCATTAACCCCTTCTCACCCAGATCTTTGCTTTGCTATATAAAATCGTCTATTGTTAGCCATAAAACTACGATAAACAGCTGAATATACTAATTTAGCTACTGGATAAGGATACTAAGCAGAACAGGTCTAATGTATAAAATATTGCTTATATTCACTAAAAATCATCTAATTACAATGGAAATTACGTTCTGGGTCTCAAGGGGTTAATAACTAATATATGGCAAACTAATGTAGACTAACCTCAAATACGTCTCCCAGGCAACATAGTCATAGTGACGGAGCTCCTCAAGATGGGCTATAAGAAAATTGACGTCAAGAACAGCATCGGACAGACGGCGCTGCACATTGCCTGCATCAATGGCTTCCAGGAGATTGCCGAGCTGCTGGTGGGCTGCCAGGCCAACGTGGAGGCCAGGGACGAGGAGGGAGTCACGCCGCTGCACGTGAGTAAAAAAACAGGCCCCACGGAGATGAGGTTTTATTAGTATAGGTACCTTGTTTATATCCTGATTTTGTTGGACTTGCGTTTTAGTTCAGTGGTGGATGGATTAAATAAGAGAGGATTTATTTTTCTGTCAGTCTTAATGTCTCTATGTGGAAAACCGAAATGTTCTAAAACCGAAACACATTTTTGCATAAGAAACAATATAAAATGGATTAATCCGTTCCTGGTCCCAAAATAAAGACCTTTTTTTTACAACATAAAATTAACTAACTTAACCCCCCATTTTGACTCACTCACTAACCTAACCTAACCTAATCCTATGCTTTAACCTCCTAACTAAAGCCAAATCTGCATTAAATAAGTGTCCGCGGTAAGGGAAGAACAGAGGCGATGCAGGTCACAAGAGGAAGAAGAGTGAGGTGCTCGTAAACCCTTGTCTCTCTCCTCCCTATGAACACCATGGCATTATCTCCAAAAGTAATGATTTGCAACGGAAGCTCATAGAGAGAATGTTTCCTAGAATCCAATAAGGTAAACAGAAACCAGACTCCCAATTGTGTACCGTAGATAACACTTTAGTCTCCAGCTGCAATAATGTCGCCAGCCGCCAAATATTATGAATTATAGCATCACTACTGACGTGTATGTGCCACTGAAGATGATACACAGTAGTTTATATCATGACTCTTTATAATCTACTCTGTTTCAGTGTTGTTTTATGCTTTGTATCTGCAAGTATATACAGTTTCAAATTTCGCTACTCATTTTTTTGGGGGCGACGACGACGGCAGGACGCTCAGAACATACCTTAGTGTTGGTCGCCACTCTGGTGATATTTTTGTAATTTGTTCATTTATAGCCATAATATGACACAGATGAAGACACAAAATGACACACTCTCCAGATAGCCCCTTCTAACCTTCCTGAAATCATGGATCTAGAAATGTAAGTATGAGGAGTTTTCAAAGCTAAGCCGCCAGATGTCTCTCGGGCTCTCACAGCCTCTGCCCTTTGAGCCTGAATGATCTATCATTTACCGTAAATTCTCCTGTACTTCTTTGGGACGTATCAGAATTACCCTTCAATACAACAACTGAAACAGTTCTTAATAAAAATGTAGTTTATCATTTTATTTTTCTGCACTTGATGAAAATATTGGCAAAACAATTGAATATTTGAAAACTCAATCTTTAAAAATCGTCTTTTCATGAAAACACGCAAGTTCAAGCAGAATGAAGCTTCAGGAAATATCTACTTGTATGTAAGCATTCACTGAGTACCTGTTTTCGGTGTATATGTCTCTCTTATGACGAAAATATAACCAAAACACAGTGTGGCGTTCAGCATCTCCACAGAAACAATCCCGCGGTCAGGATCTGTTATCACTCACTTTCCTGTTGTCACCACACGGCGAGGGACACAGCTCAGCTCCACCAGCGCCGCCGCTCCCTTACCTCACGGCTCACATCCCTGATACTCCTAACCCCTCAACCCCAGAGGCTGTCACCCTAACTATCATCACCCGCTTATCTCATCACACTCTCTATCCTCTACTGGAATATTCGCGGCATCCGCTCCCACATACCGTTTCCCACATACAGGAGATTTTCGTCTCCTTATTTCGTGCTCTGAGCTACAAGTTATCTAGCTGCCTCCGAGAACATTTTCTTTTATTTACCCCCATGCATATCCTGATTCCTAATTACGATTTTGTTTCCTCTTCTTGCCTTGTCCTTCAGAAAACAAACAACCCATGTTTCTCCAAACGTCATTTCTCCTCCCTCTACCGGACTCCTTGTATTTTGATTGTCTTTAAAGATTCCCGCACTGACTGAGTTAGTCTTCTTCCTCCAACAGATAAACCTGTTGACATAGGATAAACCAGAGGACATAGGGTGATCAGAGGGAGAGAATGTGGCGGCGGAGCTCCCGCTTGTACCTTACACACAAACCTCGATTTCCCGGACCTCGATTTCCCGGATATCGGATTTGCCGGACAAAATCCGAGGTCCGGGGATATGTCAGTCTCGGGCTTTTTTTTTTTTTTTTTTTTTTTTTTTTTTTTTTTTTTTTTTTTTTTTTTTTTTTTTTTTTTTTTTTTTTTTTTACACGTTGAAATTCCTGGTCCTGTTCGTAAATTGACCAAGTTGTCCGGCGGTCCGAGCGTCGCCTGTCACCCCTGGTCAGTGTCCGCGCCTCCCGCCAGGTGGCAGCATGCTTAGCGGTCGTATTGTTTACATTTGGGCACACAACATTCACGGTTCACCTGCACAGCCTCCATCAGTCACCTGAGTCCCACTGCCCCTGGTGCAAGAACATTTCTGAGACTATTGAACACTTTCTGCTGCCTCCCGCCAGGTGGCAGCATGCTCAGCGGTCATATTGCTTACATTTGGGCACACGACACTCATGGTTCACCTGCACAGCCTCCGTTAGTCCCCTGA
The DNA here is from genome assembly GCA_016584305.1 of Chionoecetes opilio. NCBI lineage: Eukaryota > Metazoa > Arthropoda > Malacostraca > Decapoda > Majidae > Chionoecetes > Chionoecetes opilio. The sequence goes on along the minus strand of JACEEZ010004415.1, from coordinate 476,288 downwards.
CCCCCACTGCCCCTGGTGCAGGAACGTCTCTTGAGACTATTGAACACTTTCTGCTGCCTCCCACCAGGTGGCTGCATGCTCAGCGGACGTAAAAGTCCGCGGCGGGGTAGTTGATATTGTCGGTTGCCGGACAGTAAATACTAGAGTAGGATAAACGTCCGGGGGTGGGTAATGGCATCGGAATTTTTTTTTTTTTTTTTTTTTTCTTTTTTTTTTCTTGCGATTCCCGGAGTATTGCGGTACCCGGACCAGTGCTCCCCCCTATGAGTCCGGTAAATCGAGGTTTGTGTGTATTTAGTAAACAAACGTTTTAACTGTCATTGTCATCGTCATAACATCGTCATAATACAGGACTGTCGTTGAGGTGCCAAGCACTTAAATTACTTCTTGGTTAAATGTTCGTCGCAAGACAGACAGACACACCTAAAACAGGTACTCAGTGAATGCTTACATACAAGTAGATATTTCCTGAAGTCTCATTCTGCTTGAACTTGCGTGTTTTCATGAAAAGACGATTTTAAAGATTGAGTTTTCAAATATTCAATTGTTTTGCCAATATTTTCATCAAGTGCAGAAAAATAAAATGATAAACTACATTTTCTATTAAGAACTGTTTCAGTTGTTGTATTGAAGGGTAATTCTGATATGTCCTGAAAAAGCACAGGGAATTTACGGTAAATGATAGATCATTCAGGCTGAAAGGGCAAAGGATGTGAGAGCGCGAGAGACAGGCTTGAGCGTGAGCTTAAAAGAAAACTCCCCAATGCCACCACACATCTGTAAATCGAAGAAAAAAAGTTATCCTGGCAACTTTAGTGTTATCTTCGATAGGGAGTTTCGGTCCAAGTATAAAATAATTCCAAAATAATGCACAACACAAGAAAAATCGTCAAAATAAAAGAGCAGTTCGTAGCGGATGGTTACTAAGTGAGGGCCGCGGCGTGACTGACGCCAGTGACGCGCACAGTTCCCGAGTAGCTTGTTCGGCAACCGAGTTATCGTATGGCAACCGGTGCAATTATGAGTTTGAAATTCTGTTCGTGAACCTATTTGTTCGAAAAGAGAGACGTTGGAAACCCGAGGTTTGAGTGTACAGGGAAGTCCCGTTATACGAGCATTCGGTATACGAGAAATCAATGATACGAGCTGAGTAAATTAGGGTCTATTTTCAATATACGAGATCGAAAATTCAATGCTATGACATTCAAACTGGGGTGAGTAAAATTACCAAGTTAAGAATGCGCGCCCTTCCACATATGCATCTGGGCTGTATGATGATGTTGTGGTGGCCCCAAGCTTGGGGCCGCACACCTGGCTAATTACCCCTAAAGGTCAAGCCAACACCCGGCGTGGACCTGACTCGCTCCTGACCCAAATTCCTTCGTCACCTCCGTTGCTGGGTTCCCGCCCTGGCTTCCTAGACCAGCTTCTGGCAGTTCCCTACCTACCACCACACTGAGAGGAACACAGGGAGAGGAGGAGTGGTGTTCCTGTCACTGTAGTGGTTGGTAGGTAACAACTGACTTAATACAGGACTCCCGGGCTGGACAAAGGGGGATTTTGGTTGACCCCAGTCAGGTCACCCCAAGCAAGGCGTGACCTGAAGGGTAATTAGCCAGGTGTGCGGCCCCAACCTTGGGACCGCTACAGTTTACTTTAGCTTGAAAAACATGTCTTTGATGGGGTCCTGGAACCAAACCTATATTTTACCATTAGTTATGTATTTCGCTATACGAGATTTCACTTTACGAGTATGCCAGGTGGAACCTAACTGCTCGTATCTTCGGGACTTCCCTGTACTGTATTTTGTTAGACTTGCATTTTAGTTACGAGGAGAGACTCACATCACTGTACGTAAGTCTCAAACCAGGGCCCACGGAGATGAGGTCTTATAGTATATGTACAGTACGTGCCTTGTTTTTAGACTGCTTTTGTTGGACTTGCATTTTAGTTGAGTGGTGGATGGATCAAATAAGATAGGGTTTATTTTTCTGTCAAGTCTCTTTGCATCTTTTTTTACTCTTTATTTAGTTTTTACTGTTTACTGAGCTATGATTGTATTAGTATAGTGCCTTGTTTGCATCATGATTTTGTTGGACTTGTGTTTTAGTTCAGAGGTGGATGGATCAGATAAGAAAGGGTGTATTTTTCTGCCCGGGACGAGTAGGGACTCACGCCGCTGCACGTGACTCACAAACCAGGGCCCACTGAGCTAAGATTTTTTTTGGTATACACTCGATCCTCGGTTTAAAGGATTCCATATGCTACCGGACAAGGGGATCAAACTATTCAATAAGTCCGCTGCTTAGCTCATAAAGGCTGATTCACACTGGCGTTTTTTCGGCATTTTTATAGGACGTCGGTCTCTTGAAAGACCGAGCGATCGGTGTGTGATTTTTTTTTAAAACCTATTGCGATCATGACACCAGCCCCAGACCCAGACCCCTTCTCGTCCTATAAAAAGGCCGAAAAAACACCAGTGTGAATCAGCCTTAAGTCCCACTACACTTCATTTCACTCTTTAGTCCGTTAAACTGAGGGTCGAGTGTACCTTGTTTCCATCCTGATTTTATTGGACTTGCATTTTAGTTGAGTTGTGGATGGACTATTTAAGAAGGTTTTATTTTCTATGTGTTCTCTATGTCTTTTTAGTTCCTTTATTTAGTTTTTACATTATTATTATTATTTTTATATATGCATGGCAGTGGTTGTAAGGCAATACGTAGACATAGATACATAGTCTTTTTTCTTAGCCATTATGTCATGCTTTTATAGAGTGGGTATAATTTTGGCCGTACTGGCATCCATAATGTCTTAAGAGTACCATCACAATGCTTTAAGTAACTAGAGTAATAAAAGTAAAGTAAATAAAGAGCTTGTTCAGACTTACAGAAGCTTGGTCAGAAAATACTTGCCTAGCTTAGTAAATACAGAGATTTTACCAAAGACTAAGTTTAATATTTGTATGATGTTGCTTTTTTTTATCCAATCCAAAATTATCTTGGTGATGGATTTTCAGTCTGATGGGCTTTTTTTCTAAGTACGTACACAGGTTTTGCAGTATAAAGTATAAACATATTAGTATGTATTACCTTGCCTTGTTAACCTTTAGATATTAGACAAGATACCTACCTATATATATATGCTACAGCTCTTAGACATTATGGTAAACTATCTGTGTGTTTTTATTTTATTTTATTAGTTTGCATATTTATCTTTTTTGGTTAGGCATGAAATTTGTGTTTCCCTATAGAAATGAGCCAAGAAAGCTATATATACACTGCAGCTCTAAGGCCCGTACCGAGAGTCAAGGCGGTAGAGCGACGAACGACGAACGGCAGACCTTCGCTTACCATAAGAGGGGTTTGTTTTGGAAGGAAGAGCAGCGAGGAAGGTTGGCGGTCAAGGTTGAAGACATGGGTACCCGCGTGTCTTCGCGCAACCTTCGATGAATTTGTATTACATTCCTAATCTGGAGGGATTAATAGATATGTTAACAATATATTTCCCAATATGTATTTAAGTATAAGTATAAGATTAATAGGTATTACATATGCGGCAATAAGTGATTTAAGTGACAATAATGCAGGAGGTTCAGGGTAGCGGGGTGGCTATTTCTTGAGCCTGCCGCCATCCTCAAGGTCGCTGCCAAACCCGCCAGGAAGTTTCTCTTACCGCACATGTTTACATGTGCTGTAAGAGAAACTTACGTATACACGCCGCTACTGTTAATAAACTTCATAAAATATATATTTCACCAACTTCATAGCCGATCGCAACGTTTCTGTTGATGTTTTTTATGAGTATACGGGCAAATCCTCATTATAGACTATTTATAGTCGTACAAAGGCAACGAAGTTTGAAGGAACACTGTTACCAATACACCGCTGCGTGATACCTCAACCAACCCTGCCTTTCTGTCCACTCTCGGTAACGGTTTGAAGGTTCTGCCGCGACCTAACCTTCGTCGGTACGTCGTTGTTCGTCGCTCTACCGCCTTGACTCTCGGTACAAGCCTTAGACATTAGGTAAACGTCCTGTGTGCTTTTATTTGATTTTATTAGTTTACATTTTTTTCTTTTTAATTATGCATGAAATTTCTGTTAGCCTGTAGAAATTAGTCAAGATAGCAACGTATATATAATAGCACCTCTTAGGCATTATGCTAAACGTCCAGTGTGTTTTGATTTTATTTTATAAGTTTGCCTTTTTTTCTGTCTGGTTTTGCATGAGTGTTGTTTATTGTTGTGTTGCAGCTTGCCTGTAGGTACAATAAGCCCCTTGTAGTGCAGCTCTGGTGGAGGTGGGACGCGCAGACATGCAAGTCAGGGCCACCAAGACAGGTAAACTATGGGGGAGGATATTTAGTGTTTATTTTTATCATGTATTGTCACGAAATTGCACCACCACTACCTGCTTGAAGTAATATAGATTATTATTGGATTATTATTTGGATTATCGTTTTAATATTGGAGAAAAAAACATATCCTATATCTCTATTGGCTAGTCCTTTGTGATGTAAAAAAAAATGACAGCAGAAATTCGTAAGTCTGGGACTATTTAGTGACGTGCTTTTATTATCATTCAGGAAGTGTGCCTCCATAAAGTCATCTATATAGGGACAGACAACTTAAGTGGGCTTTTTGTTAATTATGTTTTTTCCTCGGCCAGTCCTTTGTGATGAAAAAATATGGACACCAGAAATTAATAAGTATGGGATTGTTTAGTGATGATGTGTTATTATTTTTTTTTCTCCCTTGGCCAGTCCTTTCTGATGTAAACAAAAAATTGAATACAGAAATTCATAAGTATTGGATTATTTAGTGACGTTCTTTTATCACCCTGTAGGAAGTGTGCCTCTCCACGAAGCGGCCGAGTATGAGAGTGTGGACTGTGTGCGGGTGCTGCTCTCCCTCGGTGCCCCCGCCCACCCCCGCAACACCCTTGGCCATACAGCCGTAGGACTGGCCAAGAAGATGAACTTCTCGGACATATTTGACCTGCTGGGTGGGTACATGCGCGAGGCAGTATAGTTGTAGTACAGGTTGCCCATCACTAATTCCGCCAACCACGGGACCTTAGGACTGCCGGATTTTCGAAATTTCTGGATTATTGATGTTTTGTCCCCTGACTATCTATATATGTTGTATATGTTGTAACAGAAAATTACTACAGTCTCCAGAAATCTCAACACCTTCACTTACACGAAGATTAAACCAGGTTATCAGCACTTGGTCCAGATCAGAACTTTTTCCTTCTGTCATTGACTTCCTTACAAACATCTGCTTTTTTTATCCACTGTCAGTAAAGAACTTTAGCACTTTTTCTTTCTGTTTTATTATATCATAGACTGTTGAAGACCCAATGCCGTACATTTCACAAACACTTCGCACAGACACACCACTATCAAGTTTTTTTAACAGTTCAACTTTCTCTGCGATCGACAACGAGCGATGTTTGCGTTTTATGCCATTTCTTTTATTCGCCGAATCCATGATGGGGCTGTACAGCAGCAGATTTTAACAATTACGGCAAATAAATGAGAAGGAATGCCTGTTTGCTGTGGGAAGCGTGAGCATACGGCTGATTCTGGGTACAGCGCCATCAAAACATTAACGTCGCCTCCCGAAAACAGTGGCACGCCAACCCGGGAAATTTGAAACTGCGCTCCGAAATTATGCCGGAAAACTGATGGCACCGGAATATTGATTGCCGGATTAGTGATGGTCACCTGTATCAGGTTTTTTTTTTTTTTTTTTTTTACATTTGGGCCTATAGCGTCTGTAGGCAGTGACTCTCCAGGGGTGGGATGGTAGGCCCTGGAGGTTCACTTGAGGGCTGTGATGGTTGGCCCTCGCCCGTGGTGGCGCAGGCAGGATTGTTATAGTGACGCCTGTGATTAGAGGCTCATGTCGCACCCCTGTGTCCTCCGATGCACTCGCAATCGAAGGTAGAGTTAATGGGCAGCATGTGGGTGTTCTTAGGCCACTCAACGTTGCAGAAATATCTTAAGTGGATATCCGCCCTTATCGGGGATAGAACTCGGGTCACGGAGCACGCCACTCAGAGACGCTAACCACTATGCTATCGCCTCCTCTTCATTGGGGTATTGTTGGGGATAATGCTTGAAATCAACTAATTAGGAACAGTACACATAGGTATTAGCATGATTTTAATAATATATGTGTTTGTATAGATTTGTGCTCTGTCCTTAAAGTGAGTATTAGGGTGACGATGAGCTGCCTGTGTGTCCCCAGTGATGCATGAGGCGTGGGTGCCGCGCTTCTCCCTCAAGGACTACTACCACAACCACCTGGACCGCCTGGCCGCCCAGACCCTCCTGCTCTCCCCCCCCAACGCCTCCTCTGGCTGCTTCCTCCTCAGGCAGAGCTCCCGGAAGGCCTGCGGGAAGGTGCTGTCTCTGGTGTGCAAGGGACAAGTGTTCCATTACGAGATTGTGAAGGAGGTGAGGACGATGCATTTTTATTTCAGCTTTTTTTTTTTTTTTTTTTTTTTCTTAAGGTGTAGGTGATACCTTTTGATTTTATTTATCATAGAATAAGGTGATTCGCTTTACTCGATACATTTTTATTTCTTCTTTTTTTCTTAAGGTGAAGCTGATACCTTTTAATTTTATTTATTATTATTATTGTTACGCCCTCGACGCCACCACACACTTCAGGTGTCTGTGTGAGGCTGATGGGCGTTACAGACCGCTGCTTGACTTACTTAAACAGCGAAAGAGTTTGGTATGTTAGTGTGGAGCGAGTTGTATATTACAATCCACGAAGTCCTTATCAACATTCACAGGCGAAGGAAACACTTCTGATACACCTTTCTTGCGTTTACTGCATAAAGTCCTGATACAATTACAGAGTACAAAACACGTCAACAACCCCCCCGGCCTATTCCTCGGCCGTCGCAGGGTGGTGTTACAACAGTCACAACACAAAGGGGTCTGGCGGCCACTCCCTTACCAGCAGCGACGTGCGTCTTTACCTCAAGACGTCTCTTTCCTCACTGAGTGAGCTAGGAAGGAGGCACAGTGTCTCCGTCCTTCTCGGCCCACCCCCAGCATCCCACCCGGCACCCACCCACCCGCATTCAAGGTTGCCTCCACTGGCACCTCCAGTCACGCGCTACCTAAACTCTCAGTTCATACATACAGACACACAGGGTACTCCGTAGTGTAGTGGTTAGCACGCTCGGCATACAACTGAGAAGTCCCGGGTTCGATCCCCGGGCGGAGCAAAGATAGATGGGTGGTCTTTCTTAAAACCCGAGCCCCTGTCCACCCAGCAGTGAATGGGTACCGGGTGGTAGCCGGGGGTTTGTGACCCCCTTCCTTCGTGGTGGCTTCGGCCAACACTAAAAACTGCAGCGGTAGATCACTACGGCTCCGAGGAATTATCTTCTAAACAAACAAACAAACAAACAAAACAAACACACAACACCACACAACACCACATGCCTCCACCACTACCTCCACCACCTCCCCCACCACTGCCTGCATAACAATATATAGATTTTTTTACTATTTTTTTTTGTTTAGGTGCTTCTTGTTTTAGATTTTCATCCCTATATGCCGTTTGAATCTAAGTTTCATGAATTGATGCTTAGCGGACGTTTACTTGGCATTGCTGCTGTAAAAGAGGGGGGAAAAAATAATACCCAAAGTTTGTTTTGTGTTTAGTATACATAGTAGACCAAGCTAGATATTCTTAGAAGTATTATTCAAGTGGTACAATCTAATGTGTTATTGTAATGAGTAGTTTAATTTACAGATTCTTATAGAACACTCTTAGAAGTATTATTCAGGTGGTACAATGTATGGTGTTATTGTAATGAGTAGTTGAATTTACAGACTTTTATAGGACACTCTTAGAAGTATTATTCAGGTGGTACAATGTATGGTGTTATAGTAATGAGTAGTTGAATTTACAGACTTTTATAGGACACTCTTAGAAGTATTATTCAGGTGGTACAATGTATGGTGTTATAGTAATGAGTAGTTGAATTTACAGACTTTTATAGGACACTCTTAGAAGTATTATTCAGGTGGTACAATGTATGGTGTTATAGTAATGAGTAGTTGAATTTACAGACTTTATAGACACTCTTAGAAGTATTATTCAGGTGGTACAATGTATGGTGTTATAGTAATGAGTAGTTGAATTTACAGACTTTTATAGGACACTCTTAGAAGTATTATTCAAGTGGTACAATGTATGGTGTTATTATAATGAGTAGTTGAATTTACAGACTTATAGAACACTCTTAGAAGTATTATTCAGGTGGTACAATGTAATGGTGTATTAGTCATTGACCCCTTCACGCCCAATTCTTTTCTTTGCTATATAAAATCGTCTGTTAATAGCCATAAAATAACGAAATGTAACTTAATATACCAAATTAGCTAGTGGACAAGGATATTGAACAGGTCATATCTATAAAAAACATTGCTTATATTAATTAAAAATCATCTAATGGTGGTCAAATTACAATGGAAATTACGTTCTGGGCCTCAAGGGGTTAAGTACTAGAAGAAAAAAAAGAAGAAATAAATAAATAAAGGCACGTAATAATAAAGGTAATGAGTAGTTGGATGTTGAATGTTCTCAGGGTGACTCCTTCAGCATTGACGATGGGCCATACTTCACCTCCCTGGAGACCCTCGTGGACCACTACCTGCGCCTGGTGGACGGCCTGCCCTGCCGCCTCCAGACCCCCCTAGGACCATCATGGAACATTGTGGAGGATGCTACCCCTTCACCTTCCCCCTCCAGAAGTCCTGTCTATGCCCAAACTAAAGTTAGTATTAACGTGGTTTGGACTGATGGACATGGTTTAGTATAGTGTCCCTAGTAGTAGTGGTGGTAGTTGTAGTGGTAGTAGGAGTAGTGGAAGTAGTACAATGATAGTATTAGTTGTAGATGTAGTAGTAGTGATGATAGTTGGAGTTGTAGTGGTGGTAGTTGTAGTGGTAGTAGTAGTAGTGGAAGTAGTACAATGATAGTATTAGTTGTAGATGTAGTAGTAGTGATGATAGTTGGAGTTGTAGTGGTGGTAGTTGTAGTGGTAGTAGTAGTAGTGGAAGTAGTACAATGATAGTATTAGTTGTAGATGTAGTAGTAGTGATGATAGTTGGAGTTGTAGTGGTGGTAGTTGTAGTGGTAGTAGGAGTAGTGGAAGTAGTACAATGATAGTATTAGTTGTAGATGTAGTAGTAGTGATGATAGTTGGAGTTGTAGTGGTGGTAGTTGTAGTGGTAGTAGGAGTAGTGGAAGTAGTACAATGATAGTATTAGTTGTAGATGTAGTAGTAGTGATGATAGTTGGAGTTGTAGTGGTGGTAGTAAGTGATGGGGGAAAATTTTACAGGTGAAATGGACAGACAGACATTGTTTAGAATAAGTGACAGCGGTAAAATTCTACAGTAGTGTCCTTGTGTGTGATTGAAGAATATGCACTTCACAAATATTAATGATGTATTGACTTAATAATTTGTGTACAGTCAAAACGAAGGAATTCCTTGGGCGGGGAGTCAACAGAGATGCTCCTCGCCGCCTCCCCGCCCCCCAAGAGCCCCTCCAGAGCCTCCCTACTCCCCCACATGGACAGGCTGCACCACTCAGCCTTCTCCTCGCAGGACAGCCTACACTCACACTCTAAGGTTGGTCATCATCATCATCATCAGATTTTCCCTTATTATCTTATGAGGTCAGACTGTCGATGATATGCTTCCAACTACCTATCTCTATCCATTGCCTCAACCTCTTCAATGCCAATGCTGCCAGATCCTCTTCAACACACTGCTTCTATGTCTTCCTTAGCTTGGGACACATCAATATATGCCTTATCAACACAATAGTAGTACGAGTAAATTATTACAGTATAAATATCCTGAGTTCATGTATTGTTTTCACTGTTGCAGCAGGAAGGGGCAAGTTACGAGGAGGATAACCCCAGCTCATCAGAACTCCGACCCAGGCTCTCTCTGCTAGTCAAGAGGACCTCAAACCTCACTGTGGCGCACAAAGCTTCCATCAACCTGATATTGTCGTCACAAGTAAGTCTTATCATTGGGTGGGTTTCTTTAAATGCGCTAAATGATAAATGTAAATAAAGGCCGTGATAAATAGATAAAGGCCTTGTAGTTTAAATGGTAAATGTAAATAAAGGCCTTGTAGTTTAAATGGTAAATGTAAATAAAGGCCGTGATAAATAGATAAAGGCCTTGTAGTTTAAATGGTAAATGTAAATAAAGGCCTTGTAGTTTAAATGGTAAATGTAAATAAAGGCCTTGTAGTTTAAATGGTAAATGTAAATAAAGGCCTTGTAGTTTAAATGGTAAATGTAAATAAAGGCCTTGTAGTTTGAAGAGTGATATGTAGTAATAGTATCAGGTCTGTGTGTTTTAGAATGACAAGTTCTACAATAAAAGCATGTATTGAGTGATGCGTGAGCAGAACAATATGCTGGTAAGGAAAGTTGCATCACAAGCCTGTCATCCCTCTCACCGTGTTGTTATTTTTTTCAATCCTAATGTTAAGGCCTTTAACTTTTCTAGACTTAAAATTGTTTCAAGAGAGGAGTTAAAAGACATCTCCCAACTAAATTGCCACACATCTTCCCAACTAATTGGCCCATCCGACTAAACTGGCCACCACACTCTGAATTAACTGCCCACCCCAAACTCCCGACAACTGGCACCACACTCCGAACTAACTGCCACAATTCCGACTAAGTGGCACCACATCTCGACTAATGGCCACCACCTCCGAACTAAATTGGCCACCAATTCCCTGGCCCACCCACTCTCCCGAACTAAATGGCCACACATCTCCCGAACTAAATTGCCACACATCTCCCGAACTAAATTGAGCCCACCACATCTCCCGAACTAAATGGCCCACCACATCTCCCGAACTAAACTGGCCCACCACATCTCCCGAACTAAACTGGCCCACCACATCTTCCGAACTAAACTGGCCCACCACATCTCCCGAACTAAATTGGCCCACCACATCTCCCGAACTAAATTGGCCCACCACATCTCCCGAACTAAATTGGCCCACCACATCTCCCGAACTAAATTGGCCCACCACATCTCCCGAACTAAACTGGCCCACCACATCTCCCGAACTAAACTGGCCCACCACATCTCCCGAACTAAACTGGCCCACCACATCTCCCGAACTAAACTGGCCCACCACATCTCCCGAACTAAACTGGCCCACCACATCTCCCGAACTAAACTGGCCCACCACATCTCCCGAACTAAACTGGCCCACCACACCTCCCGAACTAAACTGGCCCACCACATCTCCCGAACTAAACTGGCCCACCACATCTCCCGAACTAAACTGGCCCACCACATCTCCCGAACTAAACTGGCCCACCACATCTCCCGAACTAAACTGGCCCACCACACCTCCCGAACTAAATTGGCCCACCACACCTCCCGAACTAAACTGGCCCACCACACCTCCCGAACTAAACTGGCCCACCACATCTCCCGAACTAAACTGGCCCACCACATCTCCCGAACTAAACTGGCCCACCACATCTCCCGAACTAAACTGGCCCACCACACCTCCCGAACTAAACTGGTCCACCCACCCTTTTTATATCCTCTTACTGTCTTCTTTATAGGGACTGCCAACTAAGCGGACTTTTTGTTACTTCTTTTTCTCTCTCTTGGCCAGTCCCTTGTGAAAAGAATAAAATAAACTACACGGGTGGAGAGGGATGGACGGGTTGTGATGCAGGACTTTCTGTACCGGCATGATCTGTTCTGCTCGCTGCATCACTCAATACATGCTTATTATTGTAGTAACTTTGTCATCTCTACACACACATGAACATGAATACTATTACTACATATCACTCTTCAAACTACAAGGCCTTTATTTACATTTACCATTTAAACTACAAGGTCTTTATCTATTTTTACCATCAGATTTTCCCATGATATCTTATAAGGTTAGACGGCCGATGATACGCTTCCAACCATCTCTATCCATTGTCTTAACTTCTCCAATGCCCAATGCTGCCAGATCCTCTTCAACACACTGCCTTATATCTTCCTTAGCCTTCCTCCTTCAATATGCCTTATTAACACAATAGTAGTGAGAGTTGCTTATAGAAATACTTATAGATAATTAGATATGACTTTTAGATATTCTGAATTCATTTAAAAGATTCCTGAAAGTGAAAGAGAAAAAAAAGAAAAAAAATTGATGATCATGATAGTGATAATGATTGTCTATTGTGTACTATGAGTCAATGTTTACAGAATCGCTGAGCCCCATGGCACATGACCTGATAGATTTCAGTGACCCAGGCAGAAAGAGGAACAAGACGAGTGAAGGGAAGACCGCCGTCCATCAGAAGCCGCTCGCCCCAAAGCCTCAAAAGAGATCACTAACGCTAGACCTCCAGGTAAACCCTCCCAGTGTTCTTAAAGGTTGAGGGAGAGGAGAGAATTTTTTTTTTTTTTTCATTTACACAAACCTCAGGCCAATCTGACTCCCTATATTTAACCATTAGTGTTGGATATAATCTATTGTGGCTTCTATACAACTTATATATACTATACAACTATAAAAAAAACTTACATCGCTTATTTTCATATTTGTTACGAGTGTGATTTCTCATTCATGCCACTTATTTTGTCTTATTTTCCCCCCCATTTTCATGTTTGTAACGAGTGGGCTTTCTCTTTCATGCCACCTACTTTGTTTTATTTGCCGCCCCAGAACTTGAGCATTTTGTATTATTTTCCACCCCAGAACTTGAGCATTTTGTATTATTTTCCACCCCAGAACTTGAGCATTTTGTATTATTTTCCACCCCAGAACTTGAGCATTTTGTATTATTTTCCACCCCAGAACTTGAGCATTTTGTATTATTTTCCGCCCCAGAACTTGAGCATTTTGTATTATTTTCCGCCCCAGAACTTGAGCATTTTGTATTATTTTCCGCCCCAGAACTTGAGCATTTTGTATTATTTTCCGCCCAAGAACTTGAGCATTTTGTATTATTTTCCGCCCAAGAACTTGAGCATTTTGTATTACTTTCCGCCCCAGAACTTGAGCATTTTGTCTTACTTTCCACCCCAGAACTTGAGCATTTTGTCTTACTTTCCGCCCCAGAACTTGAGCATTTTGTCTTACTTTCCGCCCCAGAACTTGAGCATTTTGTCTTACTTTCCGCCCCAGAACCTGAGCATCTCCAGCGGGGGCGAGGGCGGCACCAGTCCCACCATGGACGGCAACAGGACGGACGAGATCCTGGGCGAGATTGACGTCAACCACCTCAACATTAGGGAGTGTTTGGGCTACGGGGAGTTTGGCTCAGTGCTCAAAGGGGTCTGGCTCAGCCCCTCGGGAGACAAGGTAAGGGTGCAAGTAACAAAATAATAATAATAATAATAATGTAATTCTATTTTCACCCGTAGGCATACAGTAAAAAAAAAAATCTGACAGAATTATACAAATAGGAGTAAATTAACTTCATTACTAAAGCAAATAAACGATAACAAACTTAAACGATAAAATGAAGTTAAGGATAGGGAAAGTGTATACAGTAAACCCTCTCGTATTCGGATCCTCATTATTCGGACTTTGACATTATTCGGACCACCTCTTTTTTTTTCTTCTTTTTTTTTAGGGGTCGAAATTTCCTAGCTAATTTATTTTTAGGGGTCGAAATTTCCTAGCTAATTTATTTTTAGGGGTCGAAATTTCCTAGCTATATATATATACACCTAGATTTTTTAGATTTTTTATTTTTATTTTTTTATAACATATCCCCCCATTATTCGGATCCTTGCATTACTCGGACCACTCCTTAGCCCAATTAGTCCGAATATGAGAGGTTTTACTGTATAGATGATTTGGTATAAGGGAGAGGGAGTGAGTTTTAGAGTGGTGGTGAAATACAGCACCCTCAGATGGCTTGGTTTACTGCAGAGGACGGGTGAGAGTGAAATGATAGGGAAAATATACAAGAATGGAATAGACGTTGGTAGTGTCAGAAGATAACTTTACTGATGTAGGTGAGGACTTCCGCCGTAGCCCCCTGGAGGGAGTTTGCAGGGACAGTTGTCAGCATATACTAGACTAGGATCATGACATTCAAAAAGACACACAGAAAATCAGGATCCAAAAATGTTCCGTCTTTACACACAAAATCGGGAACCAAAAATTTTACGTCTTTGTTCACATATCATATTTTACTAGTTCACAGAAAATACTTATTGCTCATATCAAAGTCATTCAGTAATTTATCTTTGCCTCAGAAAATAGATGCATAAACTGTGGTAATTTTCAGATTGACGTTGCCGTGAAAACCCTTCATGAGGACAACAAGGTGAACAAGAAGAGTTTCCTGAAGGAAGCCAGGGTGATGATGAATCTGAACCACATGTATATCGTCAAGCTGGTCGGGGTGTGTCATGGGCCCCCCGTAGCCATGGTAAGGATGACCCATGATAACTAATAACGGAGAAGCTGAATATGGGTTTGTATCAGGTAGATGGGTAGAATTTTTTTTTTTTTTCCAGGTTCAAAGGTTGGAGATTTTTTTGTTGTCAGGTTCATAGGTTGAATTTTTTTTTTTTTGGTCAGGTTTATAGGCTGGAGATTTTTTTTTCTTCAGGTTTATAGGTTGGATTTTTTTTTTTTCAGGTTTATAGGTTGGAATTTTTTTTTTTTTTTGTCAGGTTTATAGGTTGGAGATTTATTTATTTTTGTCAGGTTCATAGGTTGGAGATTTTTTTTTTGTCAGGTTTATAGGTTGAATTTATTTATTTTTTGTCAGGTTTATAGGTTGGAGAATTTTTTTTTTTGTCAGGTTTATAGGTTGGAGATTTTTTTTTTTTTGTCAGGTTTATAGGTTGGAGATTTTTTTTTTTTTTGTCAGGTTTATAGGTTGGAGATTTTTTTTTTTGTCAGGTTTATAGGTTGGAGATTTTTTTTTTGTCAGGTTCATAGGTTGGAGATTTTTTTTTTTTTTGTCAGGTTTATAGGTTGAGATTTTTTTTTTTGTCAGGTTCATAGGTTGGAGATTTTTTTTGTCAGGTTCATAGGTTGGAGATTTTTTTTGTCAGGTTCATAGGTTGGAGATTTTTTTTGTCAGGTTCATAGGTGGAGATTTTTTTTTTTTTTTAATGTTCATTGGTTGGAGATTTTTTTTTTTGTCAAGTTCATAGGCTGGAGATTTTTTTTTTTTTTTTTTTAGGTTCATGGGTTGGAGATTTTGTAATTTTTATTGTCAAGTTCATAAGTTGGAGATTTTTTTGGGGGGGGGGTCAGGTAGATAGGTTGGTTGGACAATTCTATTATTATTATTTTTGACGGATTGATGTTCTCAGGTAGAGGAATTGATGTGAGTGATTGATGTTCCCAGGTGACAGAGTTGATGTCGATGGGCTCACTGCTGGACCTTGTGTTGGAGCACGAGGAGGACATCACCGTGGACTTCCATCACAAGATCTGGGCCGCACAGATTGCTGAAGGTCAGTCAGGGGGGACACGTGTGGCTTCTATGATTTCCACATTTTATTATTTTTTTTTTTTTTTTTTTATTTGATTAGATTTTTTTTAACATAAATTTGATTGGATTCTTTTTTTTCTTCTGATTTTTTTCATCATTTGAATTTTTTTTTTTTTTGCTTGTGGCTTCTTATGCTGCTTTTGCTTCTTGTGTTTGTGGGTGTGTTTGCATCTTTACATTTGATTTGATTTGATTTTTTTTTAAATCGTTTTACACTTGATTTGATTTATTTTATTTTTTTTATTTTTTTTTTACTTATGATTTTTTTTTTTTTTTTTTTTTTTTTTTACATTTTATTTTATTTCTTTTCTTTACTTTTGATTTGATTTGATTTTTTTTTTACATATGATTTTTTTTTTATTTTTACATTAATTTTACATTTTTACATTACTGATTTGATTTTTTTTCTACTTCTGATTCTTTTTTTACATTTGATTGTACGTATTTGATTTTTTTTGTATTATTCACAATCATCTGGACTCAAAATGTCAGTGCAATCAATGGTGTAGTGTTAGCAGTCACTGTCACCCCCAGGAATGATGTACTTGGAACAGAAGCACTTTGTCCACTGTGACTTGGCAGCTCGCAACATCCTCCTGGCCTCCATGACGCTGGTCAAGATCAGTGACTTTGGGCTGACGCGGGCGCTGGGCGTGGACAAAGACTACTACACTGCTAAAGAAGGGGGGAAATGGCCGCTGAAATGGTAAACAGCAACACATACATTGCCTCATATAAGAAGTTACATAAGAAGTAACTGATTCAAGCTGGAAAAGCGTATACAGTAAAACCTCTAAACCTCTCGTATTCGGACCCTCATTATTCGGACTTTGACATTATTCGGACCCTTTTTAAGGGGTCGAAATTTCCTAGCTTTATGCACCTAGATTTATTATTATTATTTTTTTTTGAGGGGTCGAAATTTCCTAGCTATATATACACCTAGATTTTTTTTTTCTTTTCTTTTCTTCTTTTTTTTTACATATCCCCCCATATATAATCCCCCCATTACTCGGATCCTTGCATTACTCGGACCACTCCTTGGCCCAATTTGTCCGAATATGAGAGGTTTTACTATATTTTAAAGGAAATAAGGAAAAACTGGTTCACAAATAGGGTGGTAAATGATTAGAATGGATTCGGGTATTTAGTGCGGAGTCAATAGGGAGCTGTAAATGGAGGCCAGATAATTTCATGTATGGGGATGAAAGGTGGAAGTAGGTAGTATTAAGTAACAGGAACTATCACGTGTAGGTCTAACGGCCTCTTGTAGCTTCCTTACTTTCTTATGTTCCCATGTTGTTATCTCTCAGTAGTGTCTGGCACGGAGAGAGAGAGAGAGAGAGAGAGAGAGAGAGAGAGAGAGAGAGAGAGAGAGAGAGAGAGAGAGAGAGAGAGAGAGGAGGAGAGAGAGAGAGGGGGCGAGATATGGAGAGGAGAGAGAGAGAGAGAGAGAGAGAGAGAGAGAGAGAGAGAGAGAGAGAGAGAGAGAGGAGAGAGAAGAGAGAGAGAGAGAGAGAAAGGAGGAGAGAGAGAGAAGGAGGAGAGAGAGAGAGGGGGGAGATATGGAGAGGAGAGAGAGAGGGGAGATATGGAGAGGAGAGAGAGAGAGAGGGGAGATATGGAGAGGAGAGAGAGAGAGAGAGAGAGAGAGAGAGAGAGAGAGAAGAGAGAGAGAGAGAGAGAGAGAGGAGAGAGAGAGAGAGAAGGAGGAGGAGAGAGAGAGAGGGGAGATATGGAGAGGAGAGAGAGAGAGAGGGGAGATATGGAGAGGAGAGAGAGAGAGAGAGAGAGAGAGAGAGGGGAGAGAGAGAGAGAGAGAAAGGAGGAGGAGAGAGAGAGAGAGGGGAGATATGGAGAGGAGAGAGAGAGAGAGAGAGAGAGAGAGAGGGGAGATATGGAGAGGAGAGAGAGAGAGAGAGAGAGAGAGAGAGAGCAATGCCAGGAGCCAGGAACACAAACATAAATCATTTTGTTTGTCTGTTTCTTTAATATGATTGTTTATTGATTGTTTATTGATATTATTATTGATTGTATCCCTTCATTGCAGGTATGC
The DNA here is from genome assembly GCA_016584305.1 of Chionoecetes opilio. Classification (NCBI taxonomy): domain Eukaryota; kingdom Metazoa; phylum Arthropoda; class Malacostraca; order Decapoda; family Majidae; genus Chionoecetes; species Chionoecetes opilio. The sequence continues at coordinate 458,672 of JACEEZ010004415.1, read as the reverse complement.
GCCCGAGTCTATATATTACGGCACCTTCACGCACAGCAGTGACATGTGGAGCTATGGCGTGACCCTGTGGGAGACGTACACCTTTGGAGACCAGCCGTACGGAGATATACCGGGCAAAGATGTGAGTGACGGGGGGAACTAAATTAACCCCTTGAGGCCCAGAACGTAATTTCCATTGTAATTTGGGTACCATTAGACGATTTTTAGTGAACATAAGCAATATTTTATAGTTGTGACCTGTTTAGTATCTTTGTGCACTAACTAATTTGGTATATTCAGTTACTTTTCTTAATTTTATGGCTAACAATGGACAATTTATATAGCAAAGGAAAGATCTGGGCGTGAAGAGGTTAACTATAAGATTAGAAAACATTAATGATTACACAGCAGACCCTTGACATTTTATTTTGTATTGCAGTAAAACCTCTCATATTCGGACTAATTGGGCCAAGGAGTGGTCCGAGTAATGCAAGGATCCGAATAATGGAGGGATTATATATGGGGGTATTTAGATATGTAAAAAAAAAAAAAAAAAAAAAAAAAAAAAAAAAAAAAAAAAAAAAAAAAAAAAAAAAAAAAAAAAAAAAAAAAAAAAATCTAGGTTAGGAAATTTCAAACCCTAAAAAAAAAAAAAAAATCTAGGTTAGGAAATTTCGACCCCTAAAATAAAAAATAAAAATAAAAAAATAAAAAATTCTAGGCTAGGAAATTTCGACCCCTAAAAAGAAAAAAAAAAAAAAAAGAGGAGGTCCGAATAATGTCAAAGTCCGAATAATGAGGGTCCGAATACGAGAGGTTTTACTGTATTACTTATTTTTACATCACGAAGGGCTGGCCAAGGGGGGGAAAGTAGCATTCACAGCTTCCATTTTATTTTATTGACCCACCAACCACAATATTTATTCACAAAACCCACCAGCTGATCACAAGGTAGCAGCATTATCATGTGTGTTTACCTGTGTTTCTTGTGCCTTTCATTATGCTTTTTAACTTTCTATTGTTTTAGTTAGCTCCAATATAATAACAATACTCTTGAGAAACAGTTGTGGATGGATTGCATGAGTGACAGCCAAGGTTGGAATGGCTTCAATTAGTACTTACTGTCTTCTCAAAGCAAAACACAAATCACTTAAGGCTGATTCACACTGGCGTTTTTTCGGCATTTTTATCTGACGAGAAGTCGGTCTCTTGAAAGACCGAGCGATCGGTGTGTGATTTTTGTTGAAAACCTATTGCGATCATGACACCAGCCCCAGACCGAGACCCAGACCCCTTCTCGTCAGATAAAAATGCCGAAAAAACGCCAGTGTGAATCAGCCTTTAGTCTTGGGTGTGAACATGAAGCCATGAATGTGCGGTGAACTCACCGCACGTTAAGTTGGCAAAAAAGAGCCCCTTCACTCACCCCTTCCTGAACGAACAGCATTGGCTGAGGTGTTGGGTGTAGGGTGAGAATGCCTTACGCCAAGTTCCATCCAAAAACCCCGACACCCAACACCTCAGCCAATCCCGTGCATTCGGAAGGGGGGAGTGAAGGGGCCCCATTTTTGCCAACTTAACGTGCCCCAGTATAATAATAATAATAATAATAATTTTATTCTCACCCGAAGGCATACAAGAAATAACAACAACATAATATATGGACAAGGGAATGAACTTAAGTACAGGGAGGTCCCGAAGATACGAGCAGTTAGGTTCCACCTGGCATACTCGTAAAGCGAAATATCGTATAACGAAACACGTAACTAATGGTAAAATATAGGTTTGGTTCCAGGACACCATCAATTAAAAAAAAAGAAAAAAAAGAAGACGTTTTTCAAGCTAAAATAAACTATAGCAAACACAACAAACACACAGCGTCTATATTACCCACACTGTACTACTTATTCTGTAGAAAAAGCATTCTGAAAGAGAAAATAGCACACAAAATAACATAACTGCACATTAATTAAACATAAAACATGCATAACACTCACAAGTGGTAATATTGTGTGAGGAGACAGGAAGCTGGCAAGTAGCCAGCTGAGAGTCCCTGTTTTCTCTCTCCAAGGCTCAAGATAAAACAGGGGTGACTGCGTTTGCAGGGATGATTGGGTTAGAGTTCTTCCTCCTCCCCTTGATCACTTGGGGAAGAGGAAAGATCCTCGGTGCTGCCGCGTGATACAATAGACTCGAGAGGGTAGGATAGGTAAGGGACAAGGGAGGGGTGCGCAGACCTCTTTCACTGCCCACAAACTCGTCGCTGCGCATCTGAATCATTGTACATCGTCCAGGGATGTGAATTTTTGTAGGCCACATTGTCGTACCGAGCCACCAGAATTATCATATTTTCAGATTGATTATCGTACAACCTTAGGTAAAATCATATAGTCAGTAAATGACTATAATTTTAGTAAATAACTTGTAACTTACTTTAGTAAATAACTTGGTCATTTTACTCACCCCAGTTTGAATGTCGTAGCATTGGATTTTCGATCTCGTATATTGAAAATAGGCCCTAATTTACACATCTCGTATCATCGGATTCTCGTATACCGAATGCTCGTATAACGGGACCTCCCTGTACTAAAGCAAATCATTGATAATAGCTATATACCTCTATAATAATAATAATAATAATTTTAATATCACCCGGAGGCATAGTACAGTAAAACCTCTCGTATTCGGACCCTCATTATTCGGACTTTGACATTATTCGGACCTTTTTTTTTTTTTTTTTTTTTTTTTTTTTTTTTTTAAGGGGTCAAAATTTTCTAGCTATACCATAAACACCTAGAATTTTTTATTTTTTATTTTTTATTTTTTTTAAGGGTCGAAATTTCCTAGCTATACTATAAACACCTAGAATTTTTTTATTTTTTTATTATTACTACATATCCCCCCATTATTCGGATCCTTGCATTACTCGGACCACTCCTTGGCCCAATTAGTCCGAATATGAGAGGTTTTACTGTATTGTAGTTTTGTGTGTGTGTGTTTCAGGTGGTGGCACTTCTAGAGAGGAGTGAGCGCCTTCCCAAGCCCGAGAAGTGTTCCAAGGGTGTGTACGAGCTCATGCTGCGCTGCTGGAACTACAAACCCAAGGAGAGGCCGGCCTTCAGGGAGGTGGCGGCCATCTTCAGGACTCAGCCAGAGTATATCAACATTAAGCCATACTTCAAGTAGAGTATTAAGTCATACCTATATTTGAGGCACTTATTTCAGAAAGTTAATAAGCGCCATCAATAAAAAACTAAGAAAATGGCTTCAGAATGTTTCAATGTTCAAAAGATATGACATTTTGAACATTGAAACATTTGAAGCCATTTTCTTAGTTTTTTATTGCTGGCACTTATCGACTTTCTGAAATAAGCGCCTCAATTATACCTGCTCACAAATGCTTTTATCGTCTGTGTTCCGTGTGTGCAATGTTTATGTCTTAAGGAAATTTGATCGGTATTTTTTCTGAGTTAGAATACTGCCATTTGAATCTGCCATTTGATAGGTATTTTTCTGAGTTAGAATACTATTATCTGCCATTTGATAAGTATTTTTTCTACGAGTTAGAATACTATTATCTGCCATTTGATAAGTATTTTTTCTACGAGTTAGAATACTATTATCTGCCATTTAAGTTTTTTTTCTACGATTGAATACTATTATCTGCCAAAAGTTTTTTCTACGGTTGAAACTATTATCTGCATTTGATAAGTATTTTTTCTACGAGTTAGAATACTATTATCTGCCATTTGATAAGTATTTTTTCTACGAGTTAGAATACTATTATCTGCCATTTGATAAGTATTTTTTCTACGAGTTAGAATACTATTATCTGCCATTTGATAAGTATTTTTTCTATGAGTTAGAATACAGTTATCTGCCATTTGATAAGTATTTTTTCTATGAGTTAGAATACTATTATCTGCCATTTGATAAGTATTTTTTCTATGAGTTAGAATACAGCTATCTGCCATTTGATAAGTATTTTTTCTAGAGTTAGAATACAGTTATCTGCCATTTGATAAGTATTTTTTCTATGAGTTAGAATACAGTTATCTGCCATTTGATAAGTATTTTTTCTATGAGTTAGAATACAGCTATCTGCCAATATCTCAGTGCTATGCTAGTTGTATAAGATTGTGTTAAAGCTTACCACAAGTATTAGGTTTTGGGTGAATCTCATAGTTGATTCGTGGTGATTCAGATTTGCTTGACTTAACCCCTTGAGGCCCAAGCGTAATTTTTATCGTAATATAACCACCATTAGACAATTTTAATGAACCTAAGCAATATTATACAGATATGACCTGTTTAGTATCCTTGTCCACTAGCGAATTTGGTATGTTAAGTAACTTTTTCGTAATTTTATGGCTAACAACAGACACTTTTCATATAGCAAAGGAAAGATCTGGGCGTTCAGGGGTTAAAAAGAAAAAATCACCCAATATCTGACTTTTCTCTCTATTTTGTTAGTCATGTTCCCATTCAGGTTTCTCAGCTGTACAGTCGACCCTCGATTTAACGAACCTCGGTTTAACGGATTTTGGATTTAACGGACCCCATTCGCTACTGGACAAGTGGACTAAACCATTAAAAAAGTCCGCTGCTTGAAGAATGTGTCAGTCAGGTCAGCTTAAATGTAAAAAGTGTCCGAGCAGTGCAGTGTTCTTGCCAAATCCAGCATGTAGCGCCAGTCACTATTTACCTCCCAATATAGTTACACGGTCTGGTTGTGTTTGTGATTATTTCTCATTTATTTCACAATTTTTCCTGTGTTTTTTCTATATTTTCACACCCGGGAAAATACCCTCGCACTAACGGACAATCGGCTCTAACGGACCACTTCTCCCCACTTTTAGTCCGTTATATCGAGGGTCCACTGTACTTGTGCTTCTCTCATACCTAGTCCCGGGGCAGTGATGGATGCACGTGGCTGTTCCTCTCCTATCTCGCCCCGGCATCCTCATCATCATATCATCCTCACCCTTTATTTAGTCATAGAATAAGAGGCTCACTGTTGTATGTCAAGTGTGTCAGTTGGGAAACACTTGCTCTGAAGCACCAGGGAAGAAGTAGTCCATGCTGCTTCCCAAGTAATGTAATGTTGTTTTTTCAATTAAGAACATAAGAAAATAAGGAAGCCACAAGAGGCCGCCGCGAGACCTACACGTGGTAGTTCCTATAGTCTATTCACTTAAGCTGGATTCTTGGGAGCTGCTCGATGCCTACCCGAGTATGTAAGGACGTCGCTGATTGGCTGATGCACGCGGGCTGGGTGGTGATGGTGGTGGTATTTTGGTAGCCTCAGCCAATCAGCGACGTCCTTACATACTCAGGTAGGCATCGAGCAGCTCCCAAGAATCCAGCTTAAGTGAATAGACTATAGTATCCTTTTTCTATCTAATGTAAAAATTGTGACCCAGCTGTGTTAACCAGTCCATTATCCTGATTGCTTTGAAATCATTTCACAACATAGGGAAGACAGAGACAAGTATTCTGTTTCCTTGTGTCTGAGGAGTAACAACAGAAATAGGTTGCAAGTACTTACCAGACCCAACAATACTCAATCACTGATGACACTGTGTGATTCAGAATTATAGGGCTGTTGGCCTGAAAATTTGTGATTTCAGAGAATTTTCAATAATATATCTTATGACAAAAAACAATATTTGATTTTAAGAATATAAGAACATATAAGGAAGCTTCAAGAGGCCGCGAGACCTACACGAGGTAGTTCCTGGTATTTTTAGTTAGGTTCTCAGAGTAGAAAAGGAAAGAGTTAGGAATAGTGTACCACAGCCCACTGCAGAAAAGTTAAGAAGTTCTGAATAACATTAGAATTGTCTGCATTGTGCCTTCCTAACCCCAAGTCAGAGGCAGGACCCTAGTGGCGGCATCCTGGCCGGGTGATATCCTGGTGACCAGCGCTCAGTGTCACAGCAACAGTTTGAGCCACACTCGCAGTCCTCCTGAACAAATCCTCCCAGCATACTCCTATATGTCACCTGTGCTCAAAGAATCTCGGTGACCTGTGACCTTGGATCTAAAGAATGTGAATCTGAATCTAAAGATCATGTAGACTTTTTTTTTTTTCACCTTCTCACCAACTGAAGCGCTTGGCTGTACGTACGTCTGACTTAAGAAAATAAGGAAGCTACAAGAGGCCGTGAGACATACACGAGGTAGTTCCTGTAAACTTAGTGCTTCTGCATTCTGCTATGACACTAAGAGCAAATGGTGATTGTGGTGTTCAGTAGGTTAGCCTGATGTACACATAGACACCGTTAGACACACTAGTTACGTTCCTGGAAATTTGTTAGTTAAGCAAAAAATGCATTAAAGGAATCCTATGTTACTGTTTATTTTACCATTGATTTTCGTAAGAATTTTAGTACAAGTTTGTACGTAGCTTCAAATTTTTGTAGAGAGCCAAACGTGCATCTACATGTCAGCCTGGGGTCTATGTGTACTGCAGTTGTATTTTACTGTGCTGGGCCGGCAGTGTAGTGATTAGCATACCGGCTCAGCTGAGGGGTCCTCGCTCTGAATCCTCGAACAGGCAGAAAAAAATGGGGTTTGTCCTCTACACACTGTGATCCATGTTCACCGAGGTGGGGATGTAAGCTGAGGAGTTGTGACCTCGTATTCCCGGCAGGCGTATTAGTCCAGAAATCCTTCCCTCCTGTGTATGTGTGGGGGGAAGAAGTAGAACCCTTGCAGTAAAAAAAAAAGTGGCCCACGCCATGCCATGAAAGGTGGTAAATAAGCAAAAAGGTGAAAATATAAATAGAATAGCTTTTCTACTCAAAAATATCTACGTTATTTTCAAAGTTCAAACTATATTTATCTTGCATTCTATTTATCTTAAGACTATAGTGTTATACTTTTATACATATATTTGTACTCGTGATGCTGCGCCAATAAATTGTTATAAGAAATACTCGTCATTTCAACAACCCCCGCTGGTAGCCTCCTCACCCCAGCGTGTGTATAGTCTATTTTATTTATTAGGGTCAAAATGCACTAAGGAAGCCACGCCCCCTGCCTCCCCCTCTATTCTACGGGGCAGCTGATTGGTGCATTCCTCGTATCATCACTACCAAACACAATATCTTCACTACTTAACAGCGCGTGACCACTGGACAGCAATCTTCACTACAAAGGGATTTTTTATTTTGTCACCCTCTGTAGTGAAGATTGCTCTGTCCAGTGGTCACGCGCTGTTAAGTAGTGAAGATATTGTGATTGGTAGTGATGATACAAGGAATGCACCAATCAGCTGCCCCGTAGAATAAAAGGGGAGGCAGGGGGCGTGGCTTCCTTAGTGCATTTTGATCATAATAAATAAAATACTTTTTTTTTATAGTGCAAGTAGCCTCACATGACCCCCCACCACCACCACTACTACCCTGGAGAAGACGGGGAGGGCTGGTGAGACTGTATTTCTTAGTGTTTTCTTTCCAATTAATGTATAAATGAAGGAATGAAAGTAAAGAGGAGAAAAAATTAATACACCTTCACACCTCCATATTTCCTTATAGTTAGGTTAAAAAATCTTGACTCAGCCTCATGCTAACTCAAGGCCAAGGCACAAAAACTATAGTCTATTTTTTTTAATGAGGCAAAAATTTCATTCTATCTTAAGGTCTCATGCTTAAAGTTATGCCTATGTTTACCTGATGATATGGTTAACTGATAAAATACAGCTGAAATTAAGAAGAACCGTAGTATTCCCTTCTCCTGGCATCAAATAGCAGTCGGTAAGCAGCAAGGGGTCAGGATTTTTCACCTCGTTAATAAAACAGTATAGAAAACCCAGTGTGATGGGAAGGATGATACGGCGACACATTATTAGGGCACAAACCTGGGAACATAACTTTATATATCTCTGTTTATTATCAAATTGTTATATATAAAAATCGTAAACGAACAACGAGATTCCATAAATATATATCACATAGGTAAGTAAAGAGGCATAATTTAACTCTAACATTTGATAATTAAGAAGTACTCTATTGGAATGTGTGTTATCAATAAGGAATTCATTACTCAACAATTTTTAGGTCATACCAATACATAGAGATGAGTGCCAAGTATAAATTGAAAGCCAGTGTTTGGAGAGCCACACACACAAGTATTTTTCCTCAGTCTCTCTGCTTAGACACGTCCAGCCATACAAGCCAGTCCGCCAGTTACTTCTCTCAGTCAAGCGCCAGTAATAATGGTGTATAATTGTTAACTCCTTGAGACCCAGAACATAATTTCCACTAATTTGGGTACCATTAGACGATTTTTAGTTAATATAAGTAATAATTTATAGATATGACCTGTTTAGTATCCTTGTCCACTAACTAATTTGGTATTTTAAGTTAGTTTTTGTAATTTTATGGCTCGACAACAGACAATTTTTGTATAGCAAAGGAAAGATCTGGGCGTGAAGGGGTTAATCCTGTGCAAGTACTAAATCAATATGTACTATCTTTTTTCTATCATCTTATTTTTTTCCTTTAAGCATCGCACAGCCTGAAAATAAAACATAAAATTACTGATATCCGTCAATTAAGAACTAAAACAAGTGTTATTTCCATCGCCTACAAAAAGACAACTGACGTATCACTACATTTAAGATGAAAGTTAAAAACATCACACCTTATCAAAGAGATGTCATGTCAGAGAGATGATTTTGTTACTATCTGATTAAGACTATTTTTTGTGCACATAATGAACCTTCATATTGATTTCAGAAAATGTTGAATGTTGTTAACTGTTGTGGCTATGACATAAATTCACCATCTATCTATTTTTTTTATCAGTGGGTATTTTTCATTTAAAAATTTCATACAATACATCACTCATGCATTATTCAACAACTTAGTGCAGAAGTATTTTTGTTCATCATTTAAATTGTTAGTGCAGAAGTATTTTTGTTCATCATTTAAATTGTTAGTGCAGAAGTATTTTTGTTCATCATTTAAATTGTTAATGAAGTTTGAAGTGAAGAGTATTAGCTCAAGATTATTTTTTTTCCCCTTAATTCAAACCCAAAAGAACTCACACAGCATCAAATATATGACAAGTATTGATCAGAACATTGCACAATCATCATCATCATCTTTCTTATGAACGTCAGATTTTCCCATAATGTCTTATGAGGTTAGACGGTCGATGATACGCTTCCAATTCTATCGACAGCGTTCATCATTCAAATTTGCGGCATGAGTTTTACGCCCCGGATGCTCTTCCATATTACTTCCACCTAACATTGCACTACTGTACACAACATTATAACAGTCTACACAACATTATAACAGTCTACACAACATTATAACAGTCTACACAACATTATAACAGTCTACACAACATTATAACAGTCTACACAACATTATAACAGTCTACACAACATTATAACAGTCTACACAACATTATAACAGTCTACACAACATTATAACAGTCTACACTACATTATAACAGTCTACACTACATTATAACAGTCTACACTACATAGTACACAACATTATAACAGTCTACACAACATTATAACAGTCTACACAACATTATAACAGTCTACACAACATTATAACAGTCTACACTACATAGTACACAACATTATAACAGTCTACACAACATTATAACAGTCTACACTACATAGTACACAACATTATAACAGTCTACACTACATAGTACACAACATTATAACAGTCTACACTACATAGTACACATTATTATAACAGTCTACACTACATAGTACACATTATTATAACAGTCTACACTACATAGTACACAAAATATTAACAGTCTCACCTTCTTGTATTCGTTGATCTGGGTCCTGGAGTGTTCCCGCGTCCTGGCGATGAGCACCTCGTAGCGGCGGCCGAGGTCTGCCAGGAGGCGCCGGGTCTTGTCCTGGTGGTGTGCCAGCGCTGCCGACACCGCCGCACCCGCCTCCCTCTCCACGTCTAGGTGGTAGCCGACCATCTGGGGGTTGAACGACGACAATTACGTGTAGACATATTAGATACCTTCCCCCGTTTCATGTGTATATACTAAAAAATACAGGTAAACCATCACTGTTAGGACTTGAAGGATACCAGATTAGTGATAATTCGGAAATACAGAGACTGACGTTTTAATTTTTGAGGACAATTACCTTCCAAACTATGCTTCTGTCACCACTGAAAGACCTGTCATATTATTGAATACAGAAAAAGTTGTGCTACATATACATCATCATCATCATCTATCTGTTTAACGTCAGATTTAGCGAGGACAATTACGTGTAGACATATTAGACACCTTCCCCGTTTCATGTCTATATGGTCAACAAATACAGGTAAACCATCACTATTCTGGCACTGTTAGGACCTGAAGGATGCCGGATTAGTGATAATTCGGAAATACACAGAGACACATTTTCATTTTTGCAGTTTCCATTTTTGAGGACAATTACCTTCCAAAGTATACTTCCGACAACATTGAAAGACCTGTCATTTTATCGAATACAGAAAAAGTTGTGCTACATAGTTATACACATGCACACAAAAATAATTCACATGGAAGCTAATCAAAATTAAATAAAAAGACAAGTTCCAATGCAAGGTACAGTCTAAGACAAAAGTCGTGTCACGGTTTTGTCCGAATATGAATTGTAACTCGTGAAACATTATGAAAACCCTAATGCAGTTACATGCTCGTGGTTGGCAAGCCTGAATCCCTTAAGCTACTGTTCAGATAAGGGTTCAAAGCGTCATATCTGCCGCCGATGAAACAATGTCTAAAACAATCCAAGGGTGTTTCAAAGGTTCAATAGATATACTGCGTTAAGGTTTCATATTATTCGATGTGGAATGCGAGGTATATTCGGCCCAGCAATGATCGCCAGGACATTTCATCTTTACACCTGAGCCATTGAAGGCCACATACATCACCACCGGCAGGAGTATGGAGAGAGTTAGTCACATGCAAGAATATAAATTTAAAAAATATACATATAAAATATATATAAAAAAATCAAGAAAAGTTGCTTCAAAATTTAATAGTATATTTGGATAAAAATAAGACCAAATTCCATTTTAATCTATGCAAAAATATAAAGAAAAATTGCGTCAAAATTCAAGAGTATATTTGAATAATAATATGAAATAAGGAAGGAAGGACTCTGAAGCAGTGGCGTATATAGGTCCTTAAAAAGAAAGGGGAATACGGGGGTGAATCCAGGATTGTTATAAAGGGGGGGAGGGGGTGCGAAGCGAGCCTCAACAGCTGAGGGAGTTTACAATAATAGCAAAATTGCAATGTATTTCGGAGGGCCTCAGTCGAACCCCTGAGACTGGCTCACCGAACCCAGGATCAACCACTGCTTTATAATTACCTCAGCACTTCTACTTTTAACACTTCTGGTAATGAATCCTAAAACAATTATTCGTGAGGATACGAACTAATAAGACGTATGAGTTGTGGTGAGATCGAAGCACTTATGGCAGTGCTACCAACCATTCATATGAAATACGGCAGAGAGCACCGAAAGGTTAGCCCTTTACCAGATGTCTTAACCAAAATTCAGGACACGACTTTGGTCTTAGACTGTACATCAACATGTTACTCATTACATGCAGGTACATCATCATAAGGACTGCAAATTCTGGTCTATACTGTCTTATAAAAATCAAACTCTATCATTGGCTCTAATAAAAATTCAAACATGGTGCAAGAGTGAATATTTAAAGTCTTGTAACAACATACATATCATCTTCCACCTTCAGGATCAGCTTACCGTTTGTTCGTGGTGTTCAGCGCATTCCTTAAGCTGTGCCTCAAGGTTATCTTTTTCCTGAAGGACTTGTATTTCAGACATTTTTAACAGAGCTTTCAGGGAACTCACTTCATCCTCCTTCAGGGACAACTTCTTCACAAGCTCCATTTCCTTCTTCTGACAATCGTTTAATTTTTGTTTGAGCGTTACATTCTGAAACGGTACATTATTTCATAGACAACACCATTACATACGCATTTCTTAACTCTCATAACTTGTAATAATAACACATAATATAATATTGAAACGAACCACTCTCTGTGGCCCGGCACTTGCTGCGTATGGGTTCGGCGTGCTCACTGCCTGGGAGATTATCCTGACCCACAGGCTGGTTGAAACACAAGTGTCACGTTTAGGTCTTTATTTTCCAACTCTTTTCCACCCTATGACGAGACTGTCTGCCTCCCAAAACACACGTAACAGTTCGTGCACCACAGTAATCCAATGTGCGCTGCTGTAACAAGGGTGGTAGCGGAGGAAGGGGGGATAACTGGCTCAGGCTGCCTCTCAAACCCGACTGACTCTCCCTCGCCACCTTACACTCCTCATCCACTCGCTCTGTCTCAAGCTGAGGCCCGAAACTGACTCCTTGTGAAGCTTCGCACACACACACACACAACACACACACACACACACACACACACACACACACACACACACACACACACAAACAAGCAATTAGGCCACTCGTAACAATATAATAAACTCATAATCTCATAACTTAATTTCAAGGCTCCATATAGATCACAAAAATGTATACGCACCGGGTGAAGAGTAATACAATGAAGGTCTTGCGTCTTACCCACAGTGTTAAAGACATATGTAAAGGTATTAAAGACATTATTAAAGACATACGTATTATATTAGACATATACATATTAGACAAAGATTATTAAAGACATATTAGCCCCTTCACGCCCAGATCTTTCCTTTGCTATAAAAAAAATTGTATGTTGTCGAGCCATAAAATTACGAAAAGTAACTTAATATACCAAATTAGTTAGTGAACAAGGATACTAAACAGGTCATATCTATAAAATATTGCTTTTATTCACTAAAAATTGTCTAATGGCAGCCAAATTACAATGGAAATTACGTTCTGGGCTCAAGGGGTTAAAGGTATGTAACTCTGTGGCCTTACCTCATTCCCAGCCATTAACAGTTTCTCCCGCAGGACGGCTATAGAGGCCCTCAGCTCCTCATTCTCACCACACGTCTGCGTCCCAGCCACCTCAAACTCAGTCTTGGATGTAGAATGAAGGTCCTGGCACATACGTACATAATTATACATGGTACTATATTCATCCACTGATTTAATAGATACATACAGAGTAGGAAAACGGCAGTCCCTGTATTCCGGAATTATCACTAATCCGGCATCCTTCAGGTCTTAGCAGTGCCGGAAAAGGCTATTAGTGAGTTTGATGAAATATACCAATATCTGACAATGTTTATGCTATATATGGATCTGAAAGAATGTTGTCAGAGCATGTGCAGAAACAGACTTAGGCAGCCACTTCATAACTATGGGGTTTGCGGGAGACTCAAGGTGGTGAACATTGAGAGTGTTGGCATTGCAGGGACTGGTGAGAAGTAGTGAGGCTTTAACCCCTTGAGGCCCAGAACGTTATTTCCATTGCAATTTGACTACCATAAGACGATTTGTAGTGACTATAAGCAATGTTTTATAGATATGACCTGTTTAGTATCCTTGACCACTAGCTAATTTGGTATATTTAGTTACTTTTCGTAATTTTATGGCTAACAATGGACAATTTATATAGCAAAGGAAAGATCTGGGCGTGAAGAGGTTAAGGCATATCACTGGTGTTTAATCTTTTCAGCAATATGTTGAACTAGGAACATGAATATAATGTATTTTAAATGAAGCCTATAAATACCTGGAATGTATCATTGATGAGTTTTCTTTGCACAACATCTGCCTCATGAAGCTTTCTCTGGAGTCTTTCTGTTTCTCCCTTCCAGAACTCAACTTCCTCCTGAAACTTTTTCTTGAGTAGGTCAATGCTGAGCAGGTTGTCGTACAGGCTGCTTCCTGTCCTGCCGGGGTCTGCCTGCTTCCTAGGGCACAGACAACACACACAAAAAAAAATTGCTTATATGTTCACAACTTGCCAAATGCTATAAGCCCCTTAACCACTGAGGCCCAGAGCGTAATTTCCAGTGTAATTTGGCTACCATTAGACAATTTTAATTAATATAAGCAATATTTTATAGATATGACCGGTTTAGTATCCTTGTCCACTAGCTAATTTGGTATATTAAGTAACTTTTCGTAATTTTATGGCTAACAACAGATGATTTCATACAGCAAAGGAAAGATCTGGGCATGAAGGGGTTAGAGGGCAGACCTATGACTAATACAAAAATTCTAATAATACATGTACTTTAAGCAAATCTTTTCAGCACTAAGGAAGAGCTTTGAGGCAGCTACTCGGCACAGTACCTGGCAGCCCTTCAGCAGCCTCCCGTCCGCCCTGGGGAAGGGACGAGCCGGCCGCCAGCCTCGTCCTGTCTACCTCAGAGATGGAACTTTCCAGCGACGCCTCAAGGACTCTTTTCTCAGCCTGAAAATGTATGTACGAAAATTTTTTATTTGTACATTTGACATTTGGCTCTTTTTTTTCTCTTTTTTTTTCCGTACACATCTCATAGCACATTGCTCATTGACTTGCGGAACAGCATTTGATGACTATTATTGCTGTACACTGCCTTCCTTACTTGTATTCAAACTTAACCCGTTGAAACCCAGAACGTAATTTCCATTGTAATTTGACTACCATTCGAGGATTTTTAGTGAATATAAGCAACTATTTTATAGACATGACCTGTATAGTATCCTTGTCGACTGGCTTATTTGGTATATTCAGTTACTTTTTGTAATTTTATGGCTCCACAACAGACAATTTTTTATAGCATAGGAAAGATCTGGGTATGAAGGGGTTAAATACATGCATGAATATTTAGTTTCAACTACTAAAATGTTAAAAAAAACACTTGGTCATTTTGCTAGATATACAAATGTGTTGAAAATCAGCAAAAACAAACCCCGACAACACACCTGAAGTCTGGTGACGGCTGATTTCAGTTCAGACACTTGGGCTTCATGTTCCCTCGCCAGCGCTGCAGACTTTACCCTTGTCGAGGAGACCACTTCTGATATCCTCTGTTCACACGTCTGGTTTGCCGCCAGCCTGTACTGACCTTGCCTGTGTCTCTGCTTCCTCAATCTGTCAAAACACAAAGCTCCCACTGATATATTCAACTCACCATTGCGTTGGGTTCATGATTATATATACTTAAATCACAGGAATAAACCAACCTAGTGCCAAAAACGTAATTTAAATAATAAATAGGGAGAAACTGGTTCACAAATACTAGGGTGGTAAATGATTGGAATGGACTCGGTCATCAGGTAGTTAGTGCGGAGTCAATAGGGAGTTCTAAAAGGAGACTGGATAAATTCATGGATGGGGATGAAAGGTGGATGTAGGTAGTACATGTATTAAGTAACAGGAACTACACGTGTAGGTCTCGTGGCCTCTTGTAGCTTCCTTATTCTTATGTGTCTCTACCTGAATAATTTTTCTACACTCATTCATATAAATCAAAAGAAGTGAAAATTCCATGAGCTAACATGACAAAGCTTGCACACACACATGACCCTGTATCTCATAAGAACATAAGAAAATAAGAGAAGAGGCCGTGAGACCTACACGAGGTAGTTCCTGTTACTCTCCTCCTTGTACCTGCAGACAGTGGCGTCATTACAGTACCTTCCTGCGCCACTCAGCCTTGAGAGCGGCCGCCTCCTGCCGGTGCTGTGCCTCCCGCTGCCTCATCCGGCGCTCCTGCTCCTCCGCCTCCTCCCTTGCTGCCGCCTGAGTGCTTCAGGGATCTCACCTCCAGCTCCTCCACCATCTAGTGAGGCACAGTAAGCATGTGTAGTATTCCTGTTGACCATTACCATCACTGTCCTTTAAAACACTATAAACTAAACCCTCTCTAATTCCAGCTTCGGATAATTTGACCGTTTCGATCAGACCTGTTTCTAAATGTGTAGTGTAGCGTTCTCTAAGCCGAGTGGTTTAATTTAGAATTACGTATTGATATAATATGCATGTCATATTACAATAGCATTCCTGTGTACCGTTAACATTACTGTCCTTTAAAACACTATTTCCTGTATGAAGAAGTGCAACGGGTTTGGGCTTCAGACAAGAATTTTGAGTTGTAATGTTGGACTTTGAAAACTTCTGAGTTACAAATGAACCTCAGGAACCAATGATGTATGTATGTTGGGGAAAGCCTGAGCTAGTTTTACAATCCAATCATATACTAACCACCAACTACTAACCAACCATACTAACCATATACTAACCAACCAATCATATACTAACCACCAGAGCATTTTTTAAGCAAATCTTACTGGAGACACAAATATAGGCAAATAAACAACATATAACATATATGGAGATCCACAATGTGAGCAGTAATAAGAATGTACTCTCTGACTACACAACCAGACATGATGAGCATGCCACCAGAGATTTTATGACAAAATCTTCTGCGACCAGTTAGCTTAAAAAAATGTCCTTACTGGGCGACATTTTCATACTGGGAGTAATTGTGGGGACCGTTGGTTTACAAAATGCCATGATGAACCAACACCAAACAATTTACTGATCAAAGTACAGCACAATCACCTGAATCATGAGGTGCAGTTTTTGATGATACAGAGAAATCCTAGCATTGGTTTCCTGCTCCTTTTTTTCTACTGCCAGACTCATCTTTTCTTGACTGAGTTGTTCTTGGTGATGCTGAAGAGACTTGAGCTGTGACGTCACAATGCCGGACAGCGCACACCCGTACCTCTCCATGACGCTGGCACTGAGACCCGACACATTGCTCAGGTCGTGGAGAGAGCTCGGTAGGTTACTGGACGTATCTAAAGACGTGTATCCCGGCAGCTTTGACAATGAGTTCACATCAAGTTTTGCATTCTTTGGACTCTTACGAACTTTGGAGATCGACTCTATATCGTGAAATTGCCGTGACGTCTCTTGATCCCTCAAATACACTCTGTCCTCATATCCCTCGATGGAGTTAACCAAAGTGTAGAGTCTCTCACGCACTCTGTTCTTCAGCTTCGGACTGACGGGAATATCAAAAAGATTCTTCTTGCACACACGCTGCATTCCCTTCCATAATATGCTGTTGTATAGTCTCAGAAAACGATTGACTGGTAGACATTCTTGCTTTTGAGACATCATTCACCACCTTGTACATAGACGGTTCTCTCGGTGAGGCATCAACCCTGGCCTTAACTTTCGTCGCATATAACTTAGAAGCGTAATCGTCACTCTCGTCATCCGATGTAAAACTCTCGACCTGTTGATCCGTCCCATTCCCCGGCTCGTCTATGGAGGACATGAGCGGATCTTCAAGAATCACCCGACTTGATACAATTTCACAATCACTTTCTCCACCAAGATCCACAGGGTTTTTTTTAGGCGTGGATGTCATGCAGGGTGATAGCATCTTCCCTTCATCCCGTGCCTTGCCGGTGACTTTCTTGGGCGTCCGAGCGGCATCCTGGCCCGAGCCTAATCCCGAGTCCTGGCAGGTGGTGGTGGAGGCTGTCTGCGTACTAGCGCCTTCCTGCCCTCTTCCGCACTGCTGGGTGGTGTTGCACGTTTGGGTGTCTGTTTGGAGGATGCTCTCTGCTCGGTACTCTCCATGTTCCTCACTGCTTATGTTTCTTGTCCATAGCAACTTGTCCTGGAAAGAAAATTATCTATTTAGCTCATGTTCAGTACTGGAAGGGGTTAGAAGGCGTTAACATAAAACATAGAAAATAAGGAAGCTACAAGAGGCCGTGAGACCTACATGAGGTAGTTCCTGTAAAACAAAGGTCCCACCGAGACTCTAACTCGGATTGTTGGATTCAGAGTCCAAAGTGCTAACCATTACACCATGGGACCTGCTTAAAGTTAAAAAATACCTTAGCTCTACAGGCATGTAGACATATACGAGTAGTTCCTGTCATACAAGTGCACATATATTGCATCAAATAATACCAAATTGTCTTTTCTTTCTGTCCACCGATAACCGTTCATTTGAATTATTAAAAAAAGAGCGACCGACATAGGGATTTTTAGGGAAGAAATATACGGTAAATTACCTGTTTGACATCGAATTAACTTTAGTGGACGCAACATTTTTTATAAAAAAATTATGATGTGACAAAAATTATTGAAAAACAAATTGAACCTAACCAAGCCTATACCTAACCTAACCTTTACCTAACTATAACAAATATAAAAAATATAAAATAAAGTGATTTGCGACAGAAACAGTTAGCAGATTAATTCAAAACACATTAAAACTCACCAGAAAAAAATACTTTAGTTCACCAAAGTGAATTTGGTGTCAAATTGGAATACCAAATATACTGGGAGTAAGTCAGAAGGTAGGGTACGTAAGATGAGTAGTCAGTCAGTCAGTAAGCAGATAAGCCACTCACCTATACCAGCATCATATAAGCTACGGTAAATCCATTAATTAACACATAAATTAGCACTTGAGTCACATAAAAGGTTACACATATCATCCAAACCTTCACGCTGAGATTTCCGCGATTCGCCCATTGGCCAAACGAGGGAGGAGCACAAATGGTGGCAGCGGTGAGGATAGCACAAATGGTGGCAGCACTGGGATGCCTGGGAAGGGGTTTCATTTGAAGACAGCGCCCACTATTTGCTACCATTCCTTCCTCCTCTTCTTCTTTTGTCCACTCTTAAAATCGCTTTGTGAGTTTTCTTTCCTCCTACTATTCCAGCTTCTCTTCCCTATGTCTTTATTTGTGCTTATTTTGCATTGGTTTTTCAGCTTCATATATGTCGTTTTGATGGCTTGTTTCCAAAATTTGGCATTGCGGATCGTCATTTGTTATTCAGTCAAAATTCTTCAACCCACCCAAATAACGAATATTACGCAAGATCAATATTGTTAGAAAGATTGAATATCAACATGTATATATATTTTATGAAGATAAGGTATTTAAATCATGTAATGCCCTTTAAATCAAGAATTTCCTTCAAATTAGCTATACGGCGGATTCTATGATAAATTAATGTTAGTAAAATTACATAGCATTGGTGTGCATAGTTAAATACACATACAGTAATTCGATAATGAGGAAATAAAAAGCCTGCAATAAAAGTTAGGACAAGCATGAACGTTGTCAGTGTTGACCAAAACAGTGAGTGCAGGGAGGCGCCGCGCACTACTCCCGTTAATACCTATTTATTCTTTAACTACCACTCGTTGCCCTGTATACCCAGTGGTGCCATCAGGGCTGGGCGTCATGTTACCCAGCAGCGGGTACTTCAGGGGCATTGCGTGTCCCGGGGAGCAGCGGGGAGCCTGTCAGCGACCTTACTGCCATTTCCGTCACCATGGGAAAGGTCAGCCCCCTCGTCCCTTTAACCCTTACCCCTCGTGCCCTTGACCCCTGACCCTGATGCCTTGCCTTGCCAGGGGTCAGGGTATGCGGGGGTTGTGGTATTAGGGCCCTGCGAGGCTTAGTAGCGATGGTGGACCTGTCTTCCTGGTTGATTAGCGGGCAAGTGAAGGTGGCGGCACGGGGCTGCGGGGGCTGTCGTGCGGGTGTGGGGAAGGTGGTCGTGTTAGGACTTGTCTTAGTGTTAGGTTACTTGGGTTGTACTGCAGGATAATGCAATACAAGGCACGTAGCTATAACCGTCCTCTACTTGTAGATCTAACCATTGGCAGTATTTTTTACCCCTACATCAGCAGTCAAAATTGAAAATAATATAAGGGGAGTCTAGAGGGGGCTGTTGCCCTCCACGTTACGTTAATTTGGTTAAGAAACAAATGTCCATGTTAGGTTAGTGAACTAATGGGGGGATCTTGGGGGGACTGCGCCCCCTTAGTTAGAACAGGTTATGTAACCAATGTCCATGTATTGTATTAAACTGCAGTTTTACCGGCAGTTAGTGTCAGCATAGTTGTTATAGTGTTGAGGTAGTCGGGTAAATATGCAGTTTTGGACAATACTTGCTAATAATTTTCTAAGTCGCTAAATAACCTATAAGTAAAACTTTACGTAAATCAAACCTAACTTCACCTGACCTAGCCTAACCTATTATTTTATTATTATTTGAAATCCAATTGATACACATTTCTGATGTATTATAAATTTTCCCCTGATAATATGGGGTTAGAAATAGTCTGGGCAATGAGTCCCAAACGTTCAGGCTGCTGAGAACCCTCCATCGCAGTAGCATGTTAGATTGAAGAATGATCAACGGGATGTAGGCTGTGCATAGCTCCATTGTTTGTGTTTTTACACACAGAAACAGTACAGAGATTAATCATATAGTTAACTAAAAGTCATATCATATAGTATAGTCGTATCATTCAGTAACTAAAGTTAATCATATACGTATTTATTTTATTACTGAATGGTGAAATAGTACCTCTGATATATCAATACATCATCAGCAGTACGTTGCTTTAAGTATTACAATGTGCTTCTTCCTCTTGCTTCCAGTCATCACAGATAAGAGTGATCCCTCCCCCCCTGCCTGCTCCTCCCAAGGCGCCGCGCCCTCGCCCGGCCAGGAGGCTGAGGCAGGGGACGAGGGGCAGCAGGAGGAGCCTGAACACCCAGGCGTGGCTCAAGGTGGGTCTTGTCTGGCTGTTGCTCAAGCTTCAGGCTCCTTTTATTTTACGTTCATGCTGTCTGGTGTAATTAATGTATGCTTTGTTTAACCCCTTGAGACCCAGAACGTAATTTCCATTGTAATTTGGGTACCATTAGGCGATTTTTAGTGAACATAAGCAATATTTTATAGATATGACCTGTTTAGTATCATTGTCCACTAGCAAATTTGGTATATTTAGTTAATTTTCGTAATTTTATGGCTTGACAACAGACAATTTTTTATAGCAAAGAAAAGATCTGGGCGTGAAGGGGTTAAGAAAGTCTTCATTTTCTCTGTGTAGTCCATGGTAGTGCCGGCCGGGGTAATTTGGTCCTGGTTTTGACAAACTTTGATCTAGTTTCCATATCTATTGAAATAAACAAACAAAAAGTTAATACAATCATAGGAGGGTCACTACCTATATGTCATTAAAGTTTGAACAAATTTCCATTATAGCTCTGTTAGCAATACACTGCGAAGTGCGGACCGCATTGTTACACTAAATGGGGTAAATTGGTCATATATATATATATATATATATATATATATATATATATATATATATATATATATATATATATATATATAAAAATCTTAAAAATTTGACAAACCTCCAAAAACTTAAACAACATGTCATACCATGCCCATGGACACTATCAAACATTCTGTGAGCTGTTCTTCACATTCTCTGGTTAGGCGGAAAAGATGACCAACACGCACACGTTTGGGTTCCAGTCTTTGAGTTCCTAGTCTTTCTTCTTTTTCTAGGTCTATGTTAGTTTTCTTTTATAATTTCTAAGCATTGTTACTTAATTTAGTAATATTTTACACTAGGGCCAGAATTCCCTACACAATTGGGAGTATGGTTTCTGTTTACCTTATTGGATTCTAGGAAACATTCTCTCTGAGCTTCCGTCACAAGGCACTTCTTTCGGAGATATAAGATGTTTTTAATAGGAAGGAGATCTGAGTGTATAGGAGATATGAAAATTAAACTAACCTAACCCCACCTTTTGACTCACTAACCTAACCTAATCTAAGCTAACCCACACTTTAACCTCCAAACTAAAGTCAAATCTGCATTAAAAAAGTGTCCGTGGCAAGGGAAGAACAGAGGCGATGCAGGTCACAAGAGGAAGAAGAGTCAGGCGCACGTATACACTTGGCTCTCGCCTCCCTATAAACATGTCATTATCTTCGAAAGTAATGATTTGCGACGGAAACTCATAGAGAAAATGTTTCCTAGAATTCAATAAGGTAAACAGAACCACACTCCCAATTAGAGAGAACTGAAACTCGAGAAATGCCAGTGGTCGCTGGCAGTTTTAACTCAAAGGTTGGTCTATTGTGTTTTGGCTCCGCGACTAATATTTTTCATAAATTAATTTCGCGATAAACATTGATGCACCGCATCTGAATACCAAAAAATATAGTTCTTCTGTTGTTCTACTAATTATATGGATGACATTCATTACGATGGAACGTTCTATAATAGCAATTTAATGCAAATTACTCGCCTCGAGTAGCAAAGTTTAATATATTTTTTACATGTATATTGTGGCATGTAAAATTTGGGTGATGTTCACACTGTTTTCTAAGACAGTACTGCTGCGTCTGGCAAACGCTTGTCAAAATACAATAAGCAATGCCTTGGAAAAACGAAGAATAAAGAATGCCGAAATCGGCTTGTTGCTGCGACAATGTAGGTTATAATTGTGGAGGCGACACGCCGCGGCGGGGAGTGGTGGGCGGGGAGATTGAATCAAAACATTGCCACTTCACGCGTCGACTCATTGCACTTCCAGGCTTTCTATCTGATTGATACACAATAATAACAGGAAAATATGACTGCCTAGGTATAGATAACTTCTAAACATACGTTATTGACTATATAATATCATAGAGTAACATTTACCTCGCCTCCTCAACTATAACCTACTTGGTTATTTGGTTAAATGCATGTTTTACAGACTCAGGCTTCTATACAATATACATATAGAAGAAAATCGTTCTTAAAATTATACTTTTGTGTTTTAAGTGCAGTGGAATAAGCCCGTATTTTTCTTTCAAGTTGACCAACTTTTCACCAAATTGTGAGTTAAAACTGCCAGCGACCACTGGCATTTCGGAGTTGCAGTTCTCTCTAATTGTGTAGGGAATTTCGGTCCTAATGTAAAATAATACCGTTCGGTTATGTAATCAATGCCCATGTTAGGTTAATTAACTAGCAGGGAGGTATGAGTGGGCATAGCCCCCCAGTTATGTCAGGAGAGTATTGGTTTATAGGAAGTATTGGTTGAAACTGGACATTTACTGTATCCATTAAGGTAAACAGAAATCATTCTCCCAATTGTGTAGAGAATTCTGGTCCTTGAGTAAAAATTTACCCTTAATTTATATACCAACACCCTTAAACTAATTCCATATTAACATTCAACAACCTGAAACAAGAGAAACAAGTGCAAATAAGCAGTTAATCCTCACCGTGATATGCCGTGTGGGGTACATTACACTGGGTCCAATTTACCCCGCAAGTGTTTTTGTCACCGGGGTAAATACGGACCCAAACTGAGCATTGATCATACGAAAATGAGACAAGATAGAGCATTTCTGATATGTTCATGTTAAAATAGAGGAAAAACACTATATACGCTTAATTACAAGAATGTACTCCGTCTCGTATTTGAATCCCATGAAAATTCGCCAAATCAGCTGATTTTGTAAACAAACTTCGCCGCAACTTTTTTTTGCTGTCATTTTACTCTTTTTCTATTTTGGTTCTTGGGTTCAGTTACATATTGATATTTATATTCATATTAATACTAGAAATGTTAAAATGGTTGTTTTACTACATGGGATATTCAAAACTGTTACACTCTTATTTATATTAAAACAAACACCAAAGCAAAGATGGCGGTCCGAATAGAACCGGTCCGTTGGAAGGACCAAATTACCCCGGTCGGCACTACACCAAAATGATGTAACAAGTAATTGATTATTGACATTGTGATTATATGTGTGTAGCCCAATGGGTGAGGGAAATCAGTGCAAAGGCGGAGTCACTTTATTCCCGACTAGTTTTGCCTTAAATGCACCGTGAGGGGAACTGAGGCAAGACAGCCAGAGGTGCTTGGCTGTTGCCTCTGTTCCCACAACGATGCCCTTGAGGCAAAACATAGCTGGGTAATAGTAACTCCACCCTGCCCTGGTTTCCCTTACCCATAGATACACACCAGTCGTGCAATGTCTACACATTTACATGTTTTGATAAAGGCATTAAGATGAAACATCCAAATAAATAATTGTGGAAAGCTAATGTCATTAACCCCTTGAGCCCCAGAACGTAATTTCCATTGTAATTTCACCACCATTAGATAATTTTGAATGAATGTAAGCAGTGTTTTTTTATAGATATGACCTGTTTAGTATCCTTGTCGACTAACTAATTTGGTATATTCAGTTACTTTTCGTAATTTTATGGCTAACAACAGACACTTTTTTTATATAGCCAAGAGCGATCTGGGTTTGAAGGGGTTAAGCTTAGTTCATGCTCTTGTGTTTGTGACAGAGCTGGGTGAGTGCAGTGCTGCCGCCCTCACTGCCGCCACCGCCGCCGCCGCCATGCCCTCACAGCCTGAGCCACAGCAGCCACAGCCACACACCAGCCAGCAGCAGCAGCAGCAGCCCGCCACAGCACCGGGGGAAGTGCCCAAGTCAGCACTCCTTCAACAGTTGATGAGTGAAGCCTTGAAGAAAGTGCTGGCAGAGAACCCCACCTTGGCCTCCACCGTGGATGCCTCGTCCATCAGGATCGGCATTGATCCCGTGACTCAGGAGTCTCCGGACAGTGGCAAAACCAAGAAACAGTTATTTCATCGGCCTCCAGACACACCGAGGTATAACCCAACGCCAATAAGAGAGCTGAAGAAGCGCAAGCATTCAGTGGATGAGGTTGGGTATAATCCAACAAGTATTGCCAAGTTGAAGGCAGCTAAAGCGAGTGGGGATGAGGAGGGTGGCATGATGGGGGAGTTTTCCTCCGACGAGAGTGAGGAAGCAGAAGCAGAGGAGCAGATCGATGACTTTGACCTGTTGGAGGAGGTCCTCGCCGAACATTCCAAAAACAATAAAGTGAAAGTGAAGAAAAAAAAGGTGAAAGAATTAGGTAAACTTCAGTACAGCTTAAGTAATGCGCACAAGAGAACGGTGGACAACAACAACATGATTACTGATGCCAAGAGACTCACAGACAAGGAGGTGAAGCGATATGAAGTGCCTCAGAGTGAAGTCAACAAGGTGATTACAGACGGCCCTTACTTCCTTCCCCCGTCACCAATATTCACCTCCTCCAGTGACGGCTTCGATGCCTTCAATGCAATGGCCTCACGTCACAGAGAGGAAGACGAGAGCTACGATCCAACGAAGGAATGGGATGAGTCGTCAATGCACATGGAATCCGTGAGAACAAATAGCCAGCTAGCAACGGAAAAGGAAACATCATCTCCTGAACAAACACCTAAACATTTAGAGTCAACTTCACAGCCAGAGAATAAGAAGAAAGTCACAAAGGCATCAGGACACAGCCACCTCCCACAGCAGCTGGTCTCGGCAAACGATCCCCCAAAACTTTCCAGGCCTAATATTCGCACCTGGACGCCCTTAGTAAGAAATAACATACCCCTGGGTGAGGAGCAGGGTGAGGAGCAGGGTGAGGGGGAAGGGGAGGAGCAGGGGGAGGGGGAGAAAAGCAGTGACCAGCTTGATGAAATGTTGCAGCTCATGGACGGGAACGAACCTTCAGGTAAACGTAAGGCGAAGGAAAGCGAACGTCAGACCTCAAGCCAAAGAAACTCAGAGAACGGAAGGCCGAAGAAGAGATACAAAGTGGATTTGAACAAGGAGATCGAGAGCCTTTCGAACCCTGGCTTAGACGCAAGTAAAGGGAGTAAAGGCAACGTAACGCCTGACGGGAACTCCAGCGACCACGAGGCGGAAGATGACAGCCAGGACAGTGACAAAGAGGGTGCAAAGGAAGACAGTGCAACAGAGGAAGGCAACTTAAAGCGAAGAGAAAAAGAAGCCACTAAAACCCCTCTAGACAAAGATTCAGAGCCCAAGGATAAAACCAAAGACAGTGAGGCAGAAACAGAGGACTCAGACGACAGTGATAACGAGTCTCTTGATGCGGATAGCGACGACGACTCGGACTACAAGCGAGCGAGGCGTAGGAAGAAGAGGAAGAGGAGGAGTCGGTCCAGCTCGTCGGGTACGGACTACTCGCGTCACAGGAGGAAGAAGCGTAAGAAGAGCCACAAGCGACATCGTAAGAGGAGTCACAAGAGATCGAGGAAGAGAAGAGACAGCACATCGAGTCAGAGTGATTCAAGCCAGGAGTCTGAGGAGGAGAAAGAAAACAAGGAGGAGATAGAAAACAAAGATAAGGAGGAGGAGGAGGAGGACACTGAAGAGGAGGAAGAGGAAGATGAGGAAGAGAAGGAAAACAAAAGTAAAGATGGCAGTAAAAGTGAAGATAAAGGAGACAGTGATAAGAGTGGTGATTCAATGGAACTCAGTAAGAAATCCAAAAAACACAGAAAAAAATACAAACGCTACAAGAAACTCAAACACAAGAGGGGCAAACACAAAGCCCGGAGAAGAAAAAGAAACAAGAGCTACAGCAGAAGCAGGAGTACCAGCAGAAGCAGGGACTCCAGTGGCAGCGGCAGCAGAAGCAGAAGTTCCAGCAAGCACAGAAAGAGGAACAGAAGCAGAAATAAAAACAGAAGCTCGAGCGAGGACGAGAAACGTGAATCCGCCAAAGAGGGAAGTAGGAGTCGAAGTTCCAGTCAGAGCAGCAGTAAATTAAAGAAAAGTAAAGAGAGTAGGGAAGACGACTCCGGAAGCAAACATACAGAGACGAGTAAATCAAAGAGTAGGAGAGAGGATGAGAGTAAGAGTAAGGAGGATAGAGGAAGGAGGGATAGAAGTACAAGTAAATCAGAGCAACAGACGAGCGATGAGAAGAGAACGAAGAACCCTAGCGACGAGGAGGCATCAATACCCATGCCTGTTGATATATCCAAGATCAAAGTGGAAAAGAATGATTTAATCCCTGACTTATCCAAGGTGAAGATTGAGAAGGAGGATCCGGCGCCAGAGAAAACCGATACTCAAGCTCGCGTCACTGCCAAGGAAAACAAGGCGAAAGAAAACAGTAGACATGAGGCAAGTGGGAATAAAGCGCCGGGGAGTATTAATGAACGTAGAAGATCGAGTGCGGAAGAAAAGAGTAGGAAACGGAAGGGTCACGAGGAGACGAAGGGCAGCACCGACAGCACCTCCGACAAGGCAGGTCAGCGGAGGCCGAGCTGTGACTCCAAGGCTAGCGATAATGAAGGCTCTCAGCACAGGAAGAAAACAGAGGAGAGGAGACCGAGCACCGAGAAAAATAAAAAGACTCCCACGATTAGTTCTCAGCCCTCGGGAATGTCCATGTTCGACCTTGTGTTGGCGTCCTCCGTGCCCGCCAAGCCTAAGATACTGACGGAGATATCTATGTTTGGCAGTGTGAATAAGGTTAGTACCAGTGAGTCATCGGAAACAAAGGCAAAGGCTACCCACAAGAGTAAGGACGTCTCTCGTAGGTCCAGCGGAGAGAGTGCGGTTAAAACTTCCAACACTGTAAACTCTGAACACAAGGAACACAAGTCAAGCTCGAGTGACAAGACCAGTAAAAGTTCAAGTTCAAGATCAGAGAAAAGACTGAAAAGACCGAAAAGACGGGTCACACAGATTCTCACCACCGGCATGACAAGAGTGAGAGCAAGTCGTCACACTCCTCATCCAAGAGTAAGAGTGGCAGTGGTAGTAGTAGTCATCATGGCAGCAGCTCAGGCCACAAGAGAACCAGTAGTACCAGTAGTAGTAGGGGAGGCAGCTCCAGTAAACACCACACTACTACAACTACCACTGCTACACCTACTACTACCACACCTACAACCACCACTGCCTCCTCTTCCTCCTCCTCCAAAACATTAGACAGCAGTAAGAATAAGAAATCCAGTGACACCACCAGCAGTAAGAATGAAAAGGAGAGTAGCAGACACTCCAGCAGCTCAAGCAGGAAACACAGCAGTAGTAGCAGGCACCATGACAACAATAGTAGCAGTAGCAGCAAGAAGAGTAGCAGTGGTAGTAGTAAACACAAGGAACGATAAAGAGACCTCTGAGACCATCAAGATTAATAAAGGTAAAGAGACGCAGAAGAAAAAGAGAATATTTGCCAGTGAAGATTCTGATGGCGGCGTTTCAATTGACGACCAGCTCTCCAATCGGGGTAAGTAATAGCCTTGTGGCATCTCCTGTAGTCTACTTACCTTACCTTTAACCTACTAATAACTATCCCCTCTTCTTCAATGACACTCAACTATCTTCTTCCAGTCCAACTCCTGGCCAGTCCTTTGTGATGTAAAAAAAGTATCTATATATCTATATCTATAACTAAGTCGTGAGCTAATCCTATGTTTACCTTGAAATAAGACACCATTGTATGACTAATGGTTGGTGTTGTATGGAGTTTCCTTGGAGGCATGGTGATAAGGGTGAAGGGAAGAGTATGAGTGTGTGTGTGCCATCCCTCAACACAGCTTTCTTTAGAGTATGAGGTAGTGTGTGTGTTTGCCATCCCTCAACATAGCTTTCTTTAGAGTATGAGGTAGTGTGTGTGTGTCATCCCTCAACATAGCTTTCTTTAGAGTATGAGGTAGTGTGTGTGTGTCATCCCTCAACATAGCTTTCTTTAGAGTATGAGGTAGTGTGTCTGTGTCATCCCTCAACAGAGCTTTCTTTAGAGTATGAGGTAGTGTGTCTGCCATCCCACAACATAGCTTTCTTTAGAGTATGAGGTAGTGTGTCTGTGTGCCATCCCTCAACACAGCTTTCTTTAGAGTATGAGGTAGTGTGTCTGCCATCCCTCAACATAGCTTTCTTTAGAGTATGAGGTAGTGTGTCTGCCATCCCTCAACATAGCTTTCTTTAGAGTATGAGGTAGTGTGTCTGTGTGCCATCCCTCAACACAGCTTTCTTTAGAGTATGAGGTAGTGTGTCTGCCATCCCTCAACATAGCTTTCTTTAGAGTATGAGGTAGTGTGTCTGTGTGCCATCCCTCAACACAGCTTTCTTTAGAGTATGAGGTAGTGTGTCTGTGTGCCATCCCTCAACACAGCTTTCTTTAGAGTATGAGGTAGTGTGTCTGCCATCCCACAACACAGCTTTCTTTAGAGTATGAGGTAGTGTGTCTGCCATCCCTCAACACAGCTTTCTTTAGAGTATGAGGTAGTGTGTCTGTGTGCCATCCCTCAACATAGCTTTCTTGACATGGACAGGCGACTCTCCTCTGCCGGACCTGTCTGCACTGGATGAGATCTCGCAGGACGACTGGGAGCAGATGCTGAGCGGCCTGTCCGCCAACACCAGCCAGGAGGTGAGGCGCCTTGCCTTGCTCCCGGGGACAGGCTCTCGTGTACTACAACCTTCATACCAATTCTTGATAAGATTGACCTCAGACTGAAATTCTTTGTAGCAACACTAACAAAGGCCAATAACAGCAATAACCTAAATGGAAAATTACTGACCATGAATGTTTGTATGTTCTGTATATCTTTAATGTGTGACAATTTTTCATCTTTGTCTGTATATTTGTCAGGTATATTTGTGACAGTTTTTCATCTTTGTCAAAAAGCATGACAAATTTTATATACCGTATTTCCCGGCGCATAAGACGCAGTTTTCCTTAAAAAGGAATGCAAAATTCACCCTGCGTCTAATGGGGCATCCTGCAGTAAATTATGACCGTTTTTGGTTACCCTAACTCTGTCAATCCCTTTACATTTTAACTAGCATAATTTTTCATTCACATTCACTGCACTGTGAATATTGTATTTGGGGACATGCTCAAAATAATTTATTTTCCCCTACAATTTTTTTTTTTAATAACATGATAAATTTACGAAACATTTTTTCTTTCAAAACACCAAAAAAAAAAATCTCGAAATTTTGTAAAATAGGGGTGCGTCTTATGCTCCGGCAAATACGGTATTTGTCATGTATATTTTTGTCAGATATAATTTTGATATAACTTTCTATATTTTTGTCGGATATAATTTTGATATAACTTTCTATATTTTTGTCGGATATAATTTTGATATAACTTTCTATATTTTTGTCGGATATAACACACTTGTTCCCTTTGTTCTTGTTCATGCCCCATGTGCACACAGCCCCTGGAGGAAACGGAGGGTGACGACCTTGACCAGGACGACCCCTGGGTGCTGGAGGAGTGCATGAAGGTGTTCAACGAGTTCCAGCCGGAGGACAACCACCTCGAGAACCAGGTGCTGCCCAAGAAGGTGAGACACACACACACACACACACACACACACACACACACACACACACACACACACACACACACACACACACACACACACACACACACACACACACACACACACACACACACACACACACACACACACACTTGCACTACCATCAATAACACAAAAGTCGCCACTGCACTAATGTCGCCAGGTGCCATATATTACAAATGTTAGCATCACTACAGACTTGTACGTGGCACTAAAGAAGCATGCACAGTAGTTTATATGATGTACCTGTCTTCAATGGCACATACAAATCTGTTGTGATGCTTAAATTGGTTGCTTAAAAATTCCATGCTTAAAATTATGCCTCTGTTTACCTGACAATATGGTTAACTATGATAAAATACAACTGAAATTAAGAAGAAGTGTAGTATTCCCTTCTCCTGACATCAAATATCAGTCAGTAAGCAGCAAGGGGTCAGGATTTGTAATATTCGCCTGTAAATTTGCCTGGCGACATTAGTGCAGTGGCGACTATAGTGTTATTGACTACGGCTGTTGGATCAATCTCTGTGTATCCTCATGAAAAAACCTGCTGGCGACTGCTTTATTATTTGCTTTATTTATTATAGTATATTTATTATTTGCTTTATTTATTATAGTATATTTATTATTTGCTTTATTTATTATAGTATATTTATTATTTGCTTTATTTATTATAGTATATTTATTATTTGCTTTATTTATTATAGTATATTTATTATTTGCTTTATTTATTATAGTATTGTGGTGACCTTGTCACCTACATGGTTGATAAACAGACACCCAGGTTGTTAGTTGGTTTATTGGAGACTGTGGACAGAGCTTGTGTGTGGTACAGTGGTTGAGCTCTAACTAACTCTGCCTCTGCACGAGGCTCTTTATAAAGGGGCCCCGATACTCAAGACCTGACACCTGACGCCTATGCGGCTGAGGTCGAGATTAAGAAGGAGGGTCAGGTCGAGACTACTGGAGGATTAGCCAGGTGTGGTGTGACTCACCACAGTACTCTCCTTCCTCAAAAAAAAAAAAATATTATACATATAAAACTTATGAAAAAAAACAGAGGTGCCAAGTGCCGAGGTAATGTAGGTAGGGCAACTGTCCAGTCTTCACGTTGGAGCGGTAGCTGCAAGATTAGATAGGAGGTGCCGAGGGGCGCTGTTACAAGATCTTGAGGGAGGCTTGTGAAACTAGGTGTCTTCGGGGGAAAGGCGAAGTGTCCTAAGGAATCGGCTCCCAAGATAGCTTGTGTTGCTCTGCTGAGCCCGTACGTTGCAAGGCCTTGCAAGTAGCAGGAGGCTGCAGGACGCAGGATGGGGCCGCAGGAAGCAGCGTAGGAGCAGGGACGAGGATTAGCACTTTGGCGGCAGGAGACTGGGCTGATGGTGTCCTTAGATGGCTTCGTCAGGCGTAGCGTGGCAGCATGCTGGACCGTGGGCGTGGGCGGCTAGTGGCGCTGGTTACGGTGACGGCGGCGAAGGGCAGCCCCAGGGGTGGCGGCAGGGCGTGGGACACAAGCCATAGGAGGGCGTGTGGGTGCGCTGAGATGGGTGGCGGCAGGGCTGGGCCGAGGTGAGCAGCGTGCCGTGGCGTCGTCAGGCATCGTGGACGGCAGGCGGCGGGATGCGGTACCCGTGCGTTGCAGGGCCTTGCTGGAGGCAGCGGAAGGCAGCAGGACGCAGCGTGAGGCAGCAGGAGCGAGGAGTAGCCCGAGGCGCCAGGAGGCAGGAGGCAGGGCTTGGAAGGCGGGTGGCGTGTGGTGAGCCCAGGCAGCGCGGCAGGAGGTGGCTGTGGGTAGCGCGACATGAGGCAGGAGGTGCAGGCCGCGGGCGTTGGTGAGCCATGGTAGGGTGGCGGCGGCGGCAGGCCTAGGGCGTGGTGGCGTGGCAGGCGGCGTGGCGGCGGGCGTGATGGGGGGGGCGAGGGGCAGGCCCCCCCCCTGGGTGTGTCTTGTCACTCCGTAGGTCACCAACTGTAGTGACCTTGTCAGCTACATGGTTGATAAATAGACACCCAGGGTTGATGGTTGGTTTATTGGAGACTGTGGACAGAGCTTGTGTGTGGTACAGTGGTTGAGCTCTAACTAACTCTGCCTCTGCACGAGGCTCTTTATAAAGGGGCCCCGATACTCAAGACCTGACACCTGACGCCTATGCGGCTGAGGTCGAGATTAAGAAGGAGGGTCAGGTCGAGACTACTGGAGGATTAGCCAGGTGTGGTGTGACTCACCACAGTATATTTATTATTTGCTTTATTTATTATAGTATATTTATTATTTGCTTTATTTATTATAGTATATTTATTATTTGCTTTATTTATTATAGTATATTTTTTATTTGCTTTATTTATTATAGTATATTTATTATTTGCTTTATTTATTATAGTATATTTATTATTTGCTTTATTTATTATAGTATATTTATTATTTGCTTGTTTGTTATATTATTATTATTTATTTTGATTTCTATCTTGTGAAATGCAATAGCAGGCAGCTGTATTTTTCACACAAGTCTACTAATATAACTAAATCTTGAGCTAGCCCTGTGTTTACCTTGAAATAAGACACCATTGTGTGACAAATGGTGGGTGTTTTTTTGTTTGTTTTTTAATGAGGAGAAAATTCCATTCTATCTTAAGGTCTCATGCATAAAATGATGCCTGTGTTTACCTGATAATAGGGTTAACTATGATAAAATACAACTGAAATTAAGAAGAAGTGTAGTATTCCCTTCTCCTGACATCAAATATCAGTCAGTAAGCAGCAAGGGGTCAGGATTTTTCACCTCATAAAAAAACCCAGAGTATAGTGTTGTGTGGAGTTTTCAGATATAAGTACGGAACAGAAGTCTTATTTTTGCATGTTGTGTGAATAGATATTTGATAATGATTTGATTTAGTTAGTTCTGTGTATAGTTAGTGCAGAGTCAATAGAGAGTTTTAAAAGGAGGCTATACAAATTCATGGATGGGGATGAAAGGTGGATGTAGGTAGTATTAAGTAACAGGAACTACCTCGTGTAGGTCTCGCGGCCTCTTATAGCTTTCTTATGTTTTTATGACACCCTTCAGATCAAGGCAGAACCAGACAGCAAGGAACCCGCCTCTAACTCCAAAAAGCAACGGGTAGCTCGCTCCTCCACAACGGGCAACCTCGTCGCCAGAAAGTCCTCGTCTTCACGCCACCCGAAATCCAGCCCCATGCAGGTCAGGGCCAGGTTAATAGTGTTATTTATTAGGCTTAAAGGTTTAGGGTTTAAGGTTTAGGGCTAGGATTTATTAGGCCAGGTTAATTATGCATCTGTTCTCTCCTCCCTTCTGTCTTTTCATCCTTTCATTGTGTATAGTTATTCTCTCCGCTCTCCTGTCTTTTCATCCTTTCATGGTGTATAGTTATTCTCTCCTCCCTTCTGTCTTTTCATCCTTTCATTATGTATAGTTATTCTCTCCTCCCTTCTGTCTTTTCATCCTTTCATGGTGTATAGTTATTCTCTCCTCCCTTCTGTCTTTTCATCCTTTCATGGTGTATAGTTATTCTCTCCTCCCTTCTGTCTTTTCATCCTTTCATTATGTATAGTTATTCTCTCCTCCCTTCTGTCTTTTCATCCTTTCATTGTGTATAGTTATTCTCTCCTCCCTTCTGTCTTTTCATCCTTTCATGGTGTATAGTTATTCTCTCCTCCCTTCTGTCTTTTCATCCTTTCATTGTGTATAGTTATTCTCTCCTCCCTTCTGTCTTTTCATCCTTTCATTGTGTATAGTTATTCTCTCCTCCCTTCTGTCTTTTCATCCTTTCATGGTGTATAGTTATTCTCTCCTCCCTTCTGTCTTTTCATCCTTTCATGGTGTATGTGACCCCAAGTGCAGGTTTGGTGAGGCAGGCTTAAATCTTCACAAATGCAAAAATGACTTGAAAATAACATTTGATGAAGAAATGTATTAGTAGCTTTAAAGTACAAGTTACAAGGCAAAAGTTGAAGAGTGATACTTGATAGTTTATTCGTCTTGGTGTAATATAACAATGTTCATAATCAATCATACAGTCATACAAGCCACGGTCCATTAAGCCAAGCTCGTTTATGGACCTCATGCCGTGATAGTTTCGTTGTCTTTCCTGGACTGGAGTGGACTGTTGACATACATTGACATACTTAATAACTTCAAGTAATAGGAGAAGTGATGATAGCAATAACCGTAATGTAAGTACTGAGCAGTGGGCAGTCAAGTGACACCACCAACACCCACACTTTGGTCTGGTCCAACACCACCAGTAGCTACTAACACTTGACCCTTCCTCAGATGATGGTGGAGAGGTACCAGAAGTTGAAAGAGCAGCTCAAGATGAAGGATAAGCAGCTAAACCACCTTCAAGGAGGACCCTCGACTGTCTCCTCCTCCTCCTCCTCCAACAAGACTGTCTCCTCCTCGAACTCCTCCAACAAGACTGTCTCCTCCTCGAACTCCTCCAGCAAGACTGTCTCCTCCTCGAACTCCTCCAGCAAGCCCAGCGTAGCACCCGCCTCCTCCTCCACCCACCACAAGCCAGCGAAACCAAAGCCTCCTCAGCCCCCCTCAGGTAATGCAACACACCTCATACCTAAGACATACCTGCGATTAGGGTTTTTGTATTAATGATATTCTAATGAGCACAATAATCCTAGCCATAAGATTATTGTGTAGCATTCAGCACTTTGCTAACAAACCCGCCAAGGCTCCTGTCGTCTGCTGGGCTCTGATTGGCAGGAACAGGGTGTGGTATTGTTATTGCATCTGTCATTAGTTTTGAGGTGCATTCATTAAACTCTTCTGAGATGAACCACAACATTGATGTGAACATAAGAAAATAAGGAAGCTACAAGAGGCTGTGAGACCTACACGAGGTAGTTCCTGTTACTTAACACTACCTACATCCACCTTTCATCCCCATCCATGAATTTATCTAGCCTCCCTTTAAAGCTCTCTAATGACTCCGCACTAACTACCTGTCTACTGAGTACATTCCAATCATTTATCACCCTATTTGTGAACCAGTTTTTCCCTATTTCTTTTTTAAATTACGCTTTTCCAGCTTGAATCCGTTACTTCTTGTTCTACCCTGGTTAATAGCCGTAAGAACTTTTCCTTCATAGCCTTTATTAAATCCCTTTATCCACTTAAAAACTTCTATCAGATTCTATATTCTAACATGACCTGTGCCTGCCTTTGCCCATACAGGTAAGAGCAAGAAGCGCATCGCCCACGTGCCCAACGTCACCTCCCTCCTCGATGCACAGGAGAAGATCTACAGGCGCTCTCCCTCTCGCCCCAACTCCCGGAGTCGCCACTCACCCATGCCAGCCAAGGCCTCCGCGCCCATCGCTGAGACCCTGGCTCACACCGTGGCTAAGGGCGGCAAGAGGGTGGCCCACATGCCCAAAACAGTGAGTGGGTGGCCCTTCATGTGGTGGTGTGGTGATGGAGCCGCTCATGGAAGGCTGCCGAGTTGTTGTTGTTGTTGCTGTTTTTTTTGTGTTTTTTTAACGTTGGTAGGCTATTTTTTTGTGGGATTTTTTTTTTTTTTTTTTGACGTTGGTAGGCTATTTTTTTGTGGATTTTTTTTTTTTTTTTGACGTTGGTAGGCTATTTTTTGGGGGGAATTTTTTTATTATTTTTTTATATGTTGGTAGGCTATTATTTTCTTGTGGAATTTTTTTTTTCTTCTTTTTTTTATACGTTGGTAGGCTATTATTTTCTTGTGGAATTTTTTTTTTTTTTTTTACGTTGGTAGGCTATTTTTTTGTTTGGAATGAAGTTTTTGGGTTTTTTTTACGTTGGTAGGCTATTTTTTTGTTTGGAATGAAGTTTTTGGTTTTTTTTTACGTTGGTAGGCTATTTTTTGTGTGGAATGAAGTTTTTTTTTTTTTTACGTTGGTACGGTAGGCTATTTTTTTTGTGGAATGTAGATTTTTTTTTTTACGTTGGTATACTAGGTATTTTTTTGTGTGGAATGAAGATATTATTTTATTTTTTTACATTGGTAGGCTATTTTTGTGTGTGTGGAATGAAGATATTTCCTAGAGATCCCTGTGTGTGTCAAAAGCTGGAAGTCTTAAGGTTGTAATCTATGAAATTGATATTGTAATTGCAGGATAGAGGCTGAAGGTAAAATGTGGGACTATATAAGATGATGGTTGTTAAGATAAAAAGGTTCAGATTGTAGAACCATGTAGCGCTAAGTGGTGGCCGCGCTGTGTCAACAAATAGAGAACAAATATTGCAGGACAAAAATCAAGTTTTTAAGTGGATAAAGGGATTTAATAAAGGAGAGGTAGGAAAAGTTCTTACGGCTATTAACCAGGGTAGAACAAGAAGTAACGGATTCAAGCTGGAAAAGCGTAGATTTAAAAAAGAAATAGGGAAAAACTGGTTCACAAATAGGGTGGTAAATGATTGGAATGTACTCAGTAGACAAGTAGTTAGTGCGGAGTCATTAGAGAGCTTTAAAGGGAGGCTGGATAAATTTATAGATGGGGATGAAAGGTGGATGTAGGTAGTATTAAGTAACAGGAACTACCTCGTGTAGGTCTCACGGCCTCTTTTAGCTTCCTTATTTTCTTATGTTCTTAAGTGTGAACGTCTTGGTTAATCTTGTGTTTGTGTTGCAGGGAGCCTTGGCGCGGCCCCTCATCCAGCCTGAGCTCGGCATGCTGGTGCCACAAAACATTCGGCAGCGCTACCTCAATGCTTTGATTGAGGAATGTAAGAAGTTCTCCTCTGAGCGGGAAGCCTTCAGTATTGTAAGTGTGACTATGACATGCTTAAAACACCCAATCAAACATACAAACACTTTTAAATACACAAACACATTAAAACACCCAATCAAACATACAAACACTTTTAAATATACAAACACACATTAAAACACCCAATCAAACATACAAACACTTTTAAATACACAAACACATTAAAACACCCAATCAAACATACAAACACTTTTAAATACACAAACACATTAAAACACCCAATCAAACATACAAACACTTTTAAATACACAAACACATTAAAACACCCAATCAAACACACAAACACTTAAATACACAAACACACATTAAAACACCCAATCAAACACACACAAACACTTTTAAATACACAAACACATTAAATCATGGTTGATATTGTCCACTCTATGATTCATGATCCATGGTTGATATTGTCCATACACGTGTATGCATATGTGTGCATTATGCTTATTAATCGTAGAAAGAAGGGACAGTTTGAGTAGATTTGCATAGGCTGGCTTAAAAGAAGGGACAGATTTGCATAGGCTGGCTTAAAAGAAGGGACAGATTTGCATAGGCTGGCTTAAAAGAAGGGACAGATTTGTATAGGCTGGCTTAAAAGAAGGGACAGATTTGCATAGGCTGGCTTAAAAGAAGGGACAGATTTGCATAGGCTGGCTTAAAAGAAGTGACAGATTTGTATAGGCTGGCTTAAAAGAAGGGACAGATTTGCATAGGCTGGCTTAAAAGAAGGGACAGATTTGCATAGGCTGGCTTAAAAGAAGTGACAGATTTGTATAGGCTGGCTTAAAAGAAGGGACAGATTTGCATAGGCTGGCTTAAAAGAAAGGACAGATTTGCATAGGCTGGCTTAAAAGAAGGGACAGATTTGTATAGGCTGGCTTAAAAGAAGGGACAGATTTGCATAGGCTGGCTTAAAAGAAGGGACAGATTTGCATAGGCTGGCTTAAAAGAAGGGACAGATTTGCATAGGCTGGCTTAAAAGAAGGGACAGATTTGCATAGGCTGGCTTAAAAAAAGGGACAGATTTGTATAGACTGGCTTAAAAGAAGGGACAGATTTGCATAGGCTGGCTTAAAAGAAGGGACAGGTTTACATAGGCTGGCTTAAAAGAAGGGACATATTTGCATAGACTGGCTTAAAAGAAGGGACAGATTTGCATAGACTGGCTTAAAAGAAGGGACAGATTTGCATAGACTGGCTTAAAAGAAGGGACAGATTTGCATAGGCTGGCTTAAAAGAAGGGACAGATTTGCATAGACTGGCTTAAAAGAAGGGACAGATTTGCATAGACTGGCTTAAAAGAAGGGACAGATTTGCATAGACTGGCTTAAAAGAAGGGACAGATTTACATAGGCTGGCTTAAAAGAAGGGACAGATTTGTATAGGCTGGCTTAAAAGAAGGGACAGATTTGTATAGGCTGGCTTAAAAGAAGGGACAGATTTGCATAGGCTGGCTTAAAAGAAGGGACAGATTTGCATAGGCTGGCTTAAAAGAAGGGACAGATTTACATAGGCTGGCTTAAAAGAAGGGACAGATTTGTATAGGCTGGCTTAAAAGAAGGGACAGATTTGTATAGGCTGGCTTAAAAGAAGGGACAGATTTGCATAGGCTGGCTTAAAAGAAGGGACAGATTTGCATAGACTGGCTTAAAAGAAGGGACAGATTTACATAGGCTGGCTTAAAAGAAGGGACAGATTTGCATAGACTGGCTTAAAAGAAGGGACAGATTTACATAGGCTGGCTTAAAAGAAGGGACAGATTTGTATAGGCTGGCTTAAAAGAAGGGACAGATTTGTATAGGCTGGCTTAAAAGAAGGGACAGATTTGCATAGGCTGGCTTAAAAGAAGGGACAGATTTGCATAGGCTGGCTTAAAAGAAGGGACAGATTTACATAGGCTGGCTTAAAAGAAGGGACAGATTTGTATAGGCTGGCTTAAAAGAAGGGACAGATTTGCATAGGCTGGCTTAAAAGAAGGGACAGATTTGCATAGGCTGGCTTAAAAGAAGGGACAGATTTGTATAGGCTGGCTTAAAAGAAGGGACAGATTGTATAGGCTGGCTTAAAAGAAGGGACAGGTTTGCATAGGCTGGCTTAAAAGAAGGGACAGATTTGCATAGGCTGGCTTAAAAGAAGGGACAGGTTTGCATAGGCTGGCTTAAAAGAAGGGACAGATTTGCATAGGCTGGCTTAAAAGAAGGGACAGATTTACATAGGCTGGCTTAAAAGAAGGGACAGATTTGCATAGGCTGGCTTAAAAGAAGGGACAGGTTTGCAATGGCTGGCTTAAAAGAAGGGACAGGTTTGCATAGACTGGCTTAAAGGAAGGGACAGATTTGCATAGGCTGGCTTAAAAGAAGGGACAGGTTTGCAATGGCTGGCTTAAAAGAAGGGACAGGTTTGCATAGGCTGGCTTAAAAGAAGGGACAGATTTGTATAGGCTGGCTTAAAAGAAGGGACAGATTTGTATAGGCTGGCTTAAAAGAAGGGACAGATTTACATAGGCTGGCTTAAAAGAAGGGACAGATTTGTATAGGCTGGCTTAAAAGAAGGGACAGGTTTGTATAGGCTGGCTTAAAAGAAGGGCCAGATTTGTATAGGCTGGCTTAAAAGAAGGGACAGATTTGTATAGGCTGGCTTAAAAGAAGGGACAGATTTGTATAGGCTGGCTTAAAAGAAGGGACAGATTTACATAGGCTGGCTTAAAAGAAGGGACAGATTTGTATAGGCTGGCTTAAAAGAAGGGACAGATTTGTATAGGCTGGCTTAAAAGAAGGGACAGATTTGTATAGGCTGGCTTATACATATGCAATCATTATGTTGAGTGTGGAGCCCATCCTTCCCTGCTAAGTGGCTGCCTTGCTAGGACACTCATTCTTGCTCTTAGGGTGGTAAATGATTGGATTGGACTCAGTAGACATGTAGTTAGTGCAGTCATTAGGGAGCTTTAAAAGGAGGCTAGATCATTTCATGGATGGGGATGAAAAGTGGATGTAGGTAGTGTTAAGTAACAGGAACTACCACTTGTAGGTCTCCCAGCCTCTTGTAGCTTCCTTATCTAAGAGAACACCATAATGAGCTAAGCGGGGAATGAAGGTCAATCAATTGCTGGTCTAAAGGTCGGAGTAAGTCTGACCTCAGTGGCATAGACGAGGAGCATTTGACATCCCTTATTTGTGTTTATTATTTAAGACAAATTATTATACGAATGAAATCTACGTGCATAGGAACTAATTTTATACATTATTTCCTCATGTATGTATATTATGTTGTATCTTTTTTTTCCTATATGCCTTTGGGTGAAAATAAAATTATTCTTATTATTATTATTTTTATTTTCTTATGTTGTTATGACACAGGCGGCGGCGGAGGAGCGTGTGTGCTACCGGCGCGCCCCCTCCCGCATGGTGTACCTCAACCTGGTGGTGAACGCCGTCAAGAGGCTCAGGACACAGCAGGCGGCGGGGGACGATGCCCAGGAGCTGCTGGACAAGGAGCCGCAGCGTGAGTGCTGGTGTGAGGCGGTGACACACACACATTATCAAAAATATTGCAATATATCAATAATAATATAAAATATTGCAATAATAATATAATTTCCTTTGCTATATAAAATTGTCTGTCGTGAGCCATAAAATTACGAAAAGTAACTTAATAATGTTCTTATGTTGTTATGTTCTTTGCAGTGGCCGAGAAGATGTGCATAGAAGAACCCTCGTCGTCCACCGCCATCGCCTCCCCCGCCTCGTCCCCGTCCCCTCGGCCCCACCCCGTCAACCCCAACCACGTGCAGCTCTCCCACACCTCGGTGCTGACGGCGGGCGGCATCAAGGGCTCATGGAGTATAGAGAAGCCTAAGAAGACGGCTAGCTACTGCCAGGCAGCTTTAAAAGGTAGGGAGAAGGTTGACACTTTTTTACTTATGCTTAAAATGGTGGTGGTGGTAAAAAAAAAAAGAAGAAGTAAATTGTTAACCCGTTCAGACCCAAATCTTTCCTTTTCTACATAAATTAGTCTGTTGTTAGCCATCAAACTACAAAGACTAACAATATTCCAAATTACCTCGTGGACAAGGATACTAAACAGGTCACAGCTATAAAACATTGCCTATAGTCATTCATATTGTCTAATGGTAGTCAAATTACAATGGAAATTACGCTCTTGTACTCAAGGTGTAAAAATGTTGACATATGTTGGGATGTTGGGCTATACAGTAACAGTAGTTTGTTTATCATCCACCTTTAAGGAGCACACTCAGCACTCTTGCCTGCTGCTGAATACTTTGCTCATTGTTTAGTATGGCATTAATTAATACAGTCACCACCACAATCACCATCATTATCATTAGTTATGCATGGAACTGGAAATTGATGGGTTAGTAGTCAGTTAGGTAGTTAGTGGGAACTTGTTTATGTAGTACAACACCCTTATGTTGTTGTCAGGAACAGTCAGTTAGCTAGAGTCTATTTTTTTAACGAGGCCAAAATTGTGACCCCTTGCTGCTTACTGACTAATATTTGATGCCAGGAGAAGGGAATATAGCCAAATTCCCAACATCCGACCTCCAAACAACCGACTTTTTTCACCACCACCTTGTGTCTTGTTTTGGCCATTTATTTTACTTTGTTTTTTTATAGTTTTTGAAAACATTGATTTGTGGCTTTATTTATGCATGAATTTTACTTTTGCGTCTACCACTGGATCGGCCTTCAAGAACTGCATCTTTTATGTTCTATACCATTTTGTCCTTACGTTTATGGTTACTGTGATATCCGAACATCCGACTATTCCAATTATCCGACCTACCTTCGGTCCCCCCAAGGTAGGATAATTAATACTTAGCTGTACTATGCTTTTTCTAAATTTCAGCTGTATTTTTTCATAGTAATCCATATTATCAGGTAAATAGTGGCATCATTTTAAGCATGAGCCATTAAGATAGAATAAAATTTTTGCCTTGTTACAAAAATAGACTATAGTTAGTGGGAACTTGATTATGTAGTACACTCCCCTATGTTTATTTCAGGTGAAGCCTTCTACAAGAACCTGGTGAAGTATATTTTAACGGAGGAGCACCTGGGAGAGAATGGCTACCCCTGTCCTGACCCGGAGGAGAAAGGCAAGGCAGTGGTTAAGAAGGTATTGCTGACTTCTATTTATATTTCCATTAAGTGCAGAGTAAAAAAGATGTTATCTCACAAATGTATATATTTTTCCTCTTTTTTTTTTTTCTCTCTCTCTCTCTCTCTCTCTCTCTCTCTCGCTCTTGCTCTTGCTCTCTCTCTCTCTCTTTCTCTCTCTCTCTCTCTCTCTCTCTCTCTCTCTCTTCTCTCTCTCTCTCCTCTCTCTCTCTCTCTCTCTCTCTCTCTCTCTCTCTCTCTCTCTCTCTCTCTCTCTCATTTTATTTTTCTATTACATATTTTTTCCTCACTCGTACATATTTTTTTTATCTCTCACATACATATTTTTTTCTCTCAGATTGACAATCGTAAAAAGATCAGTCCGAGTGCCTTAGAACGCTACTGTAGCCGGTGCTCCGTGCTTTACACAGTCGACAAATGGGGCTTCCCTAAGAGCAACACCCCCTGTATCCACCACTGGGGGCGAGCGTACAAGAAGAGAAAGTATGGCTTGTTTGAGACCTCCTACTCCTGCTGTGGGGGGGAGCAGGGGTCGGGCGGGTGCTGTCAGGCCACCACCCACGTGTCCGACAACTACAGCCCCAAGAACCTGCGCGGCTACGTCAGGACCATCAGCAAGGACACCTCCAAGAGCAACAAGGAGGTTTATGCCTTGGGTGAGCATGGGAGAGAGAGAGAGAGCATGGAACATCAGTATAGTCTATTTTTTATAACGAGGCGAAAATTCCATTGTATCCCAAGGTCTCATGCTTAAAATGATGCCTAAGGTTACCTGATAATATGGTTAACTATGATATACTACAACTGAAATTTAGAAGAACCGTAGTATTCTCTTCTCCTGGCATCAAATATCAGTCAGTAAGCAGCAAGGGGGCAGGATTTTTCGTTTCATTAAAAAAAACGAAGATGATGTACCATATGCACATCATTCCCAACCTTTAGTATTATCCCTTAGTCTACATCTTATTATTGTGTTTGTTGTTGATCGCCACCACCACTACCAGACTGTGAGATGTGCTACACCACCGAGGGCAATGAACTCACGCGCATCACCGTCATCAACGGTCGGCGGAGATGTGGTGTACGAGCAGCTGGTCAAGCCGGAAAACCCCATTCTGGACTACAACACAAGGTGAGGGAATATGTATACTTATTCCCTCCTCTCCTGTCTTTTCATCCATTCATTGTGTGTATTTATTCTCTCCTTATGTATGACTAGAGAATGACCTAGCTGCTCTGTCATGCGGGCTCATCCACGCCATAGTGTGTGGAATGGCTGCTTTTTGGTGTAATTTTGAT
Source organism: Chionoecetes opilio (assembly GCA_016584305.1). Classification (NCBI taxonomy): domain Eukaryota; kingdom Metazoa; phylum Arthropoda; class Malacostraca; order Decapoda; family Majidae; genus Chionoecetes; species Chionoecetes opilio. The sequence continues at coordinate 415,491 of JACEEZ010004415.1, read as the reverse complement.
GTGGTGTTAGTAATGGTCCTCTTGGAGTGGCAGTGGCCAAACCAGGATAATTAATAAAGTGGGTGCTGATCATTCAATGGACGCTGAGCACCAGAGGCCATGCGCTGGTAGGCTAAAGACCTTTATTGACCAAGACTTCTGTTGAAGGTAAGCGTTCCTCTTTTACGTGAGAAGGCTTGACCTGTGAAACAGCGTTGTTACAGCACTAATAGATGGCAAACATTTGTGTAGGTTTTCAGGCATAAGCGAGAGTGACATGGAGGACGTGAAGATCGGCATCAGGGACGTGCAGGCGGCCTTGTTGGCGCGCTTCTCCGACAAGACCATCCTGATAGGACACAGCCTCGAGTCTGACCTCCACGCACTCAAGGTAAGAGGAGGGCAAGCTTTATTATTGTACATCAGTCAAACCCAAACTAACAAGGAATAATTTGAGGGAATAACATGCTCCAACGAGAAATGTCAATTTAAAGTTACACAGAGGCTTCCATTGCATGGTTTTCTATGCGTGTCATTTTTGAGGTGATCCAATGTCTTCAAATTAACTGTATTCCCTGGAGAAGCAAGAAATATGTGAGTTTTGCAGCTGACAGCATTTACCTGAAAAGCTGGTGACATCACTGTCTTTTGTGTATGTCTGTGGGATGATTTACAAATTTATATTAATTTTTATGTTCTAAGAGACAGTTTTACAGGTAATTGTTGTGATAATTTTACAGTATTCCATATGAACACAATTTGTGCGTGTGCAATGATGTGGCCATGTTTACACCTGACAGGGAAAAATACGGCTAATTCGTGAATCTCGAATCATCATATACTCATTTATTGAATGATTGTATAAAACGATCTTGCTGTTGTTATATATTAAAGCCATCTTGCTGTTGTTATATATGTGGATCGTCGCTAACAAGCCTTGACCCTCAGATCATCCACAACACGGTCGTGGACACCGCCGTGGTGTTCCCGCACAAGATGGGACCACCCTTCAAGCGTGCCCTCAGGAACCTGGCCGCTGAGTACCTCAAGAAGATTATTCAAGATGATGGTAAGGTTTATTCCAATTTATTTACTGTTTTTTAAGGATGTAGTATATTACTTTTGTCAAATTTTTCTCCACTTATTGATTACTGTTTTTGAAGCATATGTACTTCTGTCTAATATTTTCTCCATTTATTGATTACTGTTTTTAAGCATGTGTACTTCTTATGTCTAATTATTTTCCCATTTATTGATTACTGTTTTTAAGCATGTGTACTTCTGTCTAATATAAGTGACATGCAAGAAGGGTTAATGAGCGCCATCCTTTGCTCCATAAAACAATAACTCAATGAATCTTACTTTATTTTTTGCTGATGTGACTTTTTTTTTTCTTTGTTATTGTTCTTTTAAATTGTTGTTCTTGTTTTAAATTATTCTTCATTGTTATTGTTCTTTTTTTGTACTCTTCTTATTGGTTTGTTTCTTTGTTATTTCATGATGTCTGTTACAGTTTCAGGTCACGACAGTGCAGAAGATGCTGTCTCCGCCTTGCACTTGATGCAGTGGAAAGTGAAGGATGACCTGAAGGGCTTCACAAAGTAACTTGGTGTGGCTGAGGTAATGACATTCTCAAAACAATAGTGATGATTTAACAAACTATAGTATATTTTAACCCCTTGAGGCCCAGAATGTAATTTTAATTGTAATTTGGTTACCATTAGACAATTTTTAGTGAATATAAAGAATATTTTATAGATATGACCTGTTTAGAATGGAATTATCGCCTCGTAAAATAACACAAATATAGAATGGAATTTTTGCCTCGTTAAAAAGCCTAGACTAAAGAGTTGGGAAGGTTTGCAGTCTTGTTGATATTCTTTCTTCCTTTACAACACAGGAACTACCACGTGTAGGTCTCACGGCCTCTTGTAGCTTCCTTATTTTCTCATGTTCTTAAGTTTCGTGAGTATAGCTGGAAAGGTTTATGGAAAAATTGTTATTGAATTGTTGAAGAATATCAGAGTAGGATCAGTGAATAGTTGCAGGAATAACCATAGAATATAAACATTGATATCAGACTAAGGACATCATGGCAAGTGATTACTCTCTTCCCTCTTCTGTTCTGGAATCCCCCTCCTTCTCCATGAATAATTTAACCTCCTTCTTCCAACAAATCCACATCCTTCATCTGATCTAACCATCCTACTGTAACATTCCGTTCCTTTCCCCTTTCCCTCACTGTTTCAATATTTCTCTATAACCCACCCGTCAGGGTGGCTCAGTTGGTAGAGCTGCGGGCTCGCGTGTAGCGTCCCTGCATTCGGTCAGCGGTTCGAGCCCACCAAGTTAGTCCTGGCGTGGTGGCACATTGTATAGTCAATAACCTTGTAGTTGGTACTTGCAAAGTGTCTAGATAGGATCAAAGTATCTTAGTATATCTCTGTAACCCCTTCCCTTTTCATGTTTTTTATGCCATAGTGCTATATGACCTCTGATGTCTGGCACATTTCCCTCCTTTTTTTGGCATTAAATCAATCTCTCCCCTCAGATGGATGTCTCGTGTTGACGTCCCCCCGAGTACCTGGCAACACGGCTCTGTCATCAGGTAACAGGCAGGGCATTTGTATCATAGTTAGGAGCTAAATGTTGATGATGATAAGGTTGTTTTGGCTGTCAATGGTCGTTGTGTCGGAGTTTAAAAGTTTATCTATTTTTGTTTCAGTGATCGTAAAAGCTACTTATATAAAAGTCTAGATCAAAGAATAGAGTTATGTGTGTTAGCTTAACTTTGTTTGACTCAATTCATAAGCTGTGAATAATGTGTAATTAGATTTAATGTAAGTAAAATGTAAAGTAAAGCGTTTGAACTGTCCTGGGCGGAAACAGTCCTTCAGCCGCCATAGTCCGTATGGTGAGATCCGCGGCGTTATTATAGGCATTGTTACTGGATAGCATTTGTTAACTCCAAGATATCTGAAGCACAAAGGTCGGGGCATTCTTGGCAGTGACTGTATTTATTGATTACCGTAAGAGTTCTTGGTACAAATGGACTTCACTCATATTACCGTTCATTTTCATATGTCGCTGTAGAAACATACATGATCATTCTAGTCAGGCACTAATTATTAAGCAATAATAGATAAGCATTACCATTTGTTATTTAGATCAATCTGCTCACACCTTATCACAGGAACCACATTCACGGGAAATTACATTCAATTACAGACATTATACGAGGCGCTTATTTCAGAAAGTCGATAAACGCCATCAATAAAATACTAAGAAAATGGCTTCAAAATGTTTCAATGTTTAAAAGATATGACATTTTGAACATTGAAACATTTGGAAGCAATTTTCTTAGTTTTTTTATTGATGGCACTTATTGACTTTCTGAAATAAGCGCCTCATATTTCATACAATTACATAGATTGTACTCTTTTCATTTGCGATATTTTTTTATTATCATGCATTATCTGAGGCAGTGTTTAGTTGTGGCGTGTCATCTCCTTGTCATGTCTGGTGGCGAGTCTCCATCGCCGGGACGCATATTCCCGTTCTCTGTGCGAGTATGTGGTTTCGGAGTGAAGACGCTTGGCTGTAGCTCTGAAACTAACCATAGGAACTTCTCGAAAATACCCTCAATGTGATTCCCATGCAAATCCCATTAACTTACATTGAACAGGACAACCTAACCTACCCTAACGTAACCTACCCTGACGTGTTCAAGAGTAAACGCCACATACTCTTCCAGAAAACGGGAATATGCCGCCGGGAGTCATTCTCATTGATTTTAGTCTCAACAAATTGTTACTTAGCAGTCTTAGCTCCTCATAGAAGGGTGCATGTTATTCATAGTATGTAATTGTTGGGAAAATTACATAATACTACTTTGAATATGTGTAAAAATGAGGCCTTCTAGTACTAGTGTGCCTAACCCCTTCACGCCCAGATCTTTCCTTTGCTACCTTCGATCTTTTCCTTAAATCGTCTGTTGTTAGCCATAAAATAACAAAAAGTAACTTAATATACCAAATTAGTTAGTGGACAAGGATACTAAACAGGTCATAGCTATAAAATATTGCATATATTCACTAAAAATCGTCTAATGGTACCCAAATCTCAATGGAAATTACGTTCTGGGTCTCGAGGGGTTAAGGGAGCACACATGCGTACCAGACGATGTCAGGATTATACTGGATGAAGTGAAAGACAAGAATCTGTTGACTTGGTGCTCATGATTCTGGTTTTGGATAAAATATAAAACAACTACAGTTTCATAACACCATATATTTCTTACCACTGTACATATGATACATAAAGGAAGAATTACCAAACTCCTTCAATATTATGGCAATCACAATGTATATTACGATGAGACATTTCTGACTCAAATTTTTCCCCACAAAGAGCAAACGAGAAATTGAACATTCAAGCGATAAGGAGAGTTGTTTCACCACTCTTTCTTCTTCTTTCTGTTTAAAGTCATGAAGGATGATGGTACTTTACTTTCACCACTCGGCAACATTAAAGAACTCATTATTTCATTAATTAGTGGTATTATACAGTGTACATATGTACATGCACACACACATCTGGGTACTCCTTATATACATATACCAGGTGTGATCAAAAAGTTCCAAAACCACATGTGAACAGCCGACAACTTACACATTTAGATTTGGCCGTTGTAGTTGTCACCTTGTTCAATGCAAACCACTCCAGCACTTTGGCCACAATTGATGCTCCCTGGAAGTCCTGATCTTTAAGCACATCAAACACCATCTGTTTACTTGCACTGGAAGAGGAAGAAGTCGCAGGGAGCCAAGTCTTGATTTGACTCCCTGCCTGCGACCTCAACCTCTTCCCAAAGACGAGGTTCAGGCTGAAGATTCCACATTTTGACACCGTGATTGATTGAATTAATGCCATAAAAGGGGAAATGTGCCAGACATCAGAGGTCATATGGCACTATGGCAAAGCATAAAAAAGGGGAGGGGTTATAGAGAAAGAGTGAAACGGTGAGGAAGGGGAAAGGAACGGATTGTTACAGCAGTGAAGCAGATCCGGTGAATCCCAGATGGTGTTTGCAATGCTTAAAGACCTGTACTTCCAGGGACTATTCCAATCGTATCAGAGGCGCTGGAAGTAGTGTAACGGCGGCCAAATTTAAATCCGGTACGTTGTTTGCTCTGTACAGGTGTAGTCCTGCAACTTTTTGATCCCACCTGGTACATAACAACTCTGTAAATATTTGAGAACTGTTTTGGTCACAACACGAACGCTTGGAATGTCTGCTACACAAAGGAGAAATGACTTGACACATAAATATCCCACTACACATTCCATACTTAACATTTCTCACACACACACACACACACACACACACACACACACACAGACACAGACAAGCACAGGTTACCACATTGAAACTGAAACAATATAATAGTTAAGTTTAAATTTACAACTTGGAAATCTAGAATATATGTGATCAATGTCTATCTGGCAGCTGGTTTTACACTTCATTTGTGCAGTCATAGAATTTGAGAGCTATGTACTATCATCTACTACTACAGATAACAGTTTCTATGTACATATTTTTTCCTCGGTATTTCCAAGTGTTTACCGAGGCTCAAAGAAACAGATGATCCATGTGTGAGAGAGAAACTATGTCATTTCTCTATTGGCTCTTCACAATTACTCATGTTAATAAGAAAAAAACCTTCAACAATTCTGTTTTCATATCCTTCAATGGTGGACTTATTTTGGATACCATAAATACATTGTTTACAACACCACAGTTGCTGTCAATATGATACAGTGAACAGATTTATCCAGACACATTTGACAGTCACTGCAAACCATAGCAACTTTCTAGAGTATGTTCTTATGTGCTACTGACCAGAATAAAAAAAAAAAAATGCAAGAAACAAACTTCTCAAAAATCCGCCTGAGAGCTTCAAGTGTAAGGATAAGTTATGAGTGAGTGCCTCGGCTCTGATTAATTTCATTTACCAATAAATAGCTGCTTTGCCTACACCTAAGACACTATTAGACACTCATTTAGTAACAGTTTGACTCAGGCAATACGAGGCTGGACTAGTTGTTCTGGTTCAAGGAAACGAGGCTGCCTAAAAATAAATTTAGACCCTCGTGTAGGAAATTACACTTTTCGTACAAGCTTTTAAAGCAGGCTGGTTTGGGGTAGAATAATTTTTTTTATAGTGGGTCCCGGTACTCAAAATTTAAGTATGAATCTAAAACAAGTATATGTAACACAAGCAATTAGATTAACCATTTGTGTTCATTACACCTTCTCAAGCAAGGTTTTATGCTTGATATGGTTGTATGAAGCAGTAGTTATGATGACATGCTTACTTTAACTTGAGTCAGCTAACATCTCCCCACCATAAAGATAACCCCCGATCATCCAGCAACGTTCAAATTTAGAGTTTAGCAACTGCTGATCTGTCCTGATAACCTGCTTACCATGGCTTAGAACATGTCAGGACACGTTTAGTCAGAGGTGGGGACCATGATGGGCTGTCCCTTGGGGTCGTCAAAGCGGTCCATGGTCTTGATGTCACTCAGCATGTACAGACCCATGGAGAGAATGGTCAACAGCAGCAGCGTGGTGAGCAGACTGACCCAGATCGGCACCGTGAAGAACCCCACACAGTCCCAGGCCGGGCCGAAGCTGCCGGTGTTATTTTTGAAGAAGAAAGCCTCCATCTGAAGGGGGAAAATGGTATTAGTCTATTTTTTTTAACGAGGCAAAAATTCCATTCTATCTTAAGATCTCCTGCTTAAAATGATGCCTGTGTTTACCTGATAATATGGCTAACTATGATAAAATACAGCTGAAATTAAGAAGAAGCGTAGCATTCCCTTCTCCTGGCATCAAATATCAGTCAATAAGCAGCAAGGGGGCAGAATTTTTTGCCTCGTTAAAAAAAATAGACTGTAGTGTGCCACGATCCATCCACTCACGTGATGCATTCCTGACGGTAACTCTGAGTGCCAGGCAGATGGTTGATAGTGCAAATGTTTATCCATAATTGCTGTGGTAATGGTAATCTTAACTAAAACATACCTACTCCACTAAAACCTGGACACAACAGCGAAAAACTTTGTAATGCCATGTATTGGCCATACCTGTATTCCATCCATGGTCATTGCTATATTATTGCCCGGGGTTGTGTCATTGGATGCCAGGTAGATAGTCTGGGAGCAGGAGTAGGACATGCCCACGGGAATGCCTGTGATGTCAGGACTCACCAACTGCAAAGGATTTATGGTATTATTACTAAATTGTGTGGTTGAATTGTGGATTAAATTGTGTATTTACTGTACTATTTGCTTCAGAGTGACGCATGCTTCCCAATCCGTCACACTCACCTCTAAGTAGTGGACTTCAATGGAGTTATTCAGAAGGACCTCGACATCAGTGAAGGCCCAGGAACCTTTGAAAGCCTTGTAGTTAAACCTAAAATAATATCACACATCATTAGTCATGTAGGACATTAATCAACCCCTTGAGAACTAGAACGTAATTTCCATTGCAATTTGGCTACCATTAGACGTTTTTAGTGAATATAAGCAATATTTTATAGATATGACCAAAGACTACTCTATACTGGACTTGGTACTCGTGCCCCGCGCCAACCCGCCCATGACCAGTGGAGGCCAGTTTTGTGATTCCTGCCATTTTAGAACATCACCCCTATTTCCCTTCCTAAGGTTTATCAGTATATATGATATACCGTTATCTTCGTAAATGTTTTTTCTATAATTTTATCAAATAAAAAACAGTAAAATACACTAAAGAAATGCCATTATGAGAGTGAAGAAATATGCATGACCTCAATATATACTTAAACTCATCGCCATTTAATATTTTGCGGGAAGACTTTTTGTATGCAACATATCAATAGAAGCGAAATTTTATTAGCTTTCCATTGCTATATTTCGTTTTCTGTTAAATGAATTAGAACCATTCATAAATTAGCGTTAACTAAATAAATAACATCATCAATCGGGTATTAATTATCCCGATAGTTGATGCTATTTTTTTTAGTTAATTTATGCATGGTTCTGATTCATTTATCAGAAAACTAAATATATCAATGGAAAGCTAATGAAAATCCGCTTCTATTGATATGTTTCATCTAAAATGTTTTCTCGCAAAATATTAAATGGCGATGAGTTCAAGTGAATATTAAGTTCATGCATATTTCTTCACTATCTCATAATGGCATTTCTTTAGTGTATTTTACTGTTTTTTATTTGATAATATTATAGAACAAACCTTTACGAAGATAACGGTATATCATATATACTGATAAACCTTAGGAAGGGAAAAGGGAGTGATGTTCTAAAATGGCAGGAATCACAAAACTGGCCTCCACTGGAAGTAGCCCAAAATGAGTAGCGCTAAAGTCCAGTATATGACCTGTTTAGTATCCTTGTCCACTAACTAATTTGGTATATTCAGTTACTTTTTATAATTTTATGGCTAACAACAGGCAATTTTTTATAGCAAAGGAAAGATCTGGGCATGAAGGGGTTAAGTCAATCGATTCTGGGGGTGTTTTATAAGGTCTTCTTGATAGTTTCTGGGGTTCTGGTTTTGGGGTCCTGTCTTTTTGGGGGAGTGAAGTAGCAAGTCTCCCACAACACTCACTTGACTGGCGATGAACAGTAAGGTCAGGGTCAAGATGGCAATAGTAACAAAGAAGCTTTATGTACTATCTATCTACTTTATGTACTATCTATTTACTTTATGTACTATCTATCTACTTTATGTACTATCTATCTACTTTATGTACTATCTATCTACTTTATGTACTATCTATCTACTTTATATACTATCTATCTACTTTATGTACTATCTATCTACTTTATGTACTATCTATCTACTTTATGTACTATATTTATGTACAATTTATGTATCTACTCACGTGAAGATTATTTTGGAGAAGGATCCCACCCCCTCATGGTACTTCATTACAAGCTGGGCCTTCCTCTCTGGCAAGGCAACATCATCGCAGTGACCAGTTTCCGATGTTGGTTTACCACTAACCTGAATAGTTGTTGGACTGAAAAACAAAAAAGCTTGATGTACAAAACACATAACCTACTGCAATTTAAGTTACCAGATTGAACAACCTTTTACAACAAAACTGAAGAAAAAAGAACCTCACTACGGAAGGACAAAAAAGAGAAAATGCCCTGAAAATGCGAGTAAAGCGCTGGAAAGGAGATTAATTTTTGAAAGAAATTACGGCAATGACATTACATAAAGACAAAATCACACGTGCTGAGATCAAATAAACATGAGGTGAAGGAGCTTACTCGGCTGAAGATGTTTTGTTATCGTAAATAATGAGGGTGAAGTTGTCCTTGAGGTACAGCTTGAATGAACATGAGGTAAAGGAGCTTACACTTCTATGGATGTTTTGTTATTGTAAATAGTGAGGGTGAAGTTATCCTTGAGGTACAGCTTGAATAAACATGAGGTGAAGGAGCTTACTCGCCAGAGGATGTTTTGTTATCATAAACAGTGAGGGTGAAGTTGTCCTTGAGGTACAGCTTGACGCAGTTCACCTCATGGTAGCCTTGCTCCTGGGGCATGACGGCAGCGCGGGGCAGACGCACGTGACTCTTGTACTTCTTGCTGCTGTCCTCCTGTAGTGTGATGCAGGAAATACATAAGAACATAAGAAAATAAGGAAGCTACAAGAGGGCGTGAGACCTACACGTGGTAGTTCCTGTTACCTAACACTACCTACATCCACCTTTCATCCCCATCCATGAATTTATCTAGCCTCCCTTTAAAGCTCTCTCATGACTCCGCACTAACTACCTGTCTACAGAGTACATTTCAATCATTTACCACCCTATTTGTGAACCAGTTTTTCCCTATTTCTTTTTTAAATCTTCGCTTTTCCAGTTTTAATCCGTTACTTCTTGTTCTACCCTGGTTAATAGCAGTAAGAAATTTTCCTACCTCTCCTTTATTAAATCCCTTTATCCACTTAAAAATTTCTATCAGATCGCCCCTTACTCTGCGTCTCTCGAGTGAGTGTAAGTAAGAATATAATAGTAATAGTAATACAGTAAGAATATAATAGAAGAAAAAAAAATAAAAAGAGCCTCATACTTCTTGCTGCCGTCCTCCTGTCATGGTGATGCAGGAAATACAGTAATAAAATAAAATAATAAACATAAGAACATAAGAAAATAAGGAAGCTACAAGAGGCCGTGAGACCTACACGAGGCACACACACAACAGGGTTTATTTTGTGTTTAAATGCATTATTTATTATTTAAAGGATGATTATTATGTTTATTTTGTTATTTTTGTTGATGAAAAAGATTAGGAAGGAGGAGGAGGAAGAATAGAAGGAAAGGAGGAGGAAGAGGAGGAAGAATAGAAGGAAAGGAGGAGGAGGAAGAAGAATAGAAGGAAAGGAGGAGGAGGAGGAGGAAGAATAGAAGGAAAGGAGGAGGAGGAAGAAGAATAGAAGGAAAGGAGGAGGAGGAGGAGGAAGAATAGAAGGAAAGGAGGAGGAGGAGGAGGAAGAATAGAAGGGAAGGAGGAAGAATAGAAGGAAAGGAGGAAGAGGAGGAGGAAGAATAGAAGGAAAGGAGGAGGAGGAGGAGGCAGGAGAATAGAAGGAAGATGAGGAGGAGAATATGGAAAGGTAGAGACAATAAGGAAGAAGAGGAGGAGAAGAGGAAGAATAAACAAAGATGGAAAGGAAGAGGAGGAGGAGAAGAAAAGGAAGAGGAGGAGGAGGAGTAAGCGAAGATAAAAAGGAAGACGAGAAGAAGAAAATAAGGAAGCTACAAGAGGCCGTCAGTTCCTGTGCAAATAATAAAGAAAGCATAAAAAATATAGTGTAAAAAAGCGTTACAAAATTGGGTAAACAAAATCAGGTAAACAGGGTTGTATCTGTGTTGTCTTACCATAGATGGCTTTATTCCGGTAAAGATGAATGTGAAGTCCCTCTTTGCGCCTATCTTGGAGATGACATTCTGCATCACCTCCACTGTTGGGGAGACCACGCCAGGTTAGATAACACTCCTGCACCACTACAACCTTAACAAGCACAGTGTTCACCCCTTCACGCCCAGATCTTTCCTTTGATAATATATAAAATCGTCTTCTGTTAGCCATACAATTACGAAAAGTAACTTAATATACCAAATAAGCAAGTGGACAAGGATACTAAACAGGTCATATCTATAAAATAGTTCTTGTATTCATTAAAATGTTCTTATAGTACCCAAATTACAATGGAAATTACGTTCTGGGCCTCAAGGGTTTAAGGGAGACAAGACGTACAGACACACACACACATCAGTGAAAGGAAATTTAAAGAGATTTGAGCCCCATGCCAGGAGAAGCAATATAACTTTTAACAATCAAAGTGTTAACCCCTTTACGCCCAGAACATATTTTCTATTGTAATTTGGCTACCATTAGACTATTTTAATGAATGTAATTAATATTCTATAGATATGACTTGTATAGTACCCTTGTCCACTAGTTTATTTGGTATATTAAGTTACTTTTTGTAATTTTATGGCCAACAGACGATTATACAAAGGAAAAATCTGTGTGAAGGGGTTAAGGCAGGCTGGATTGAAAGGCGAACAGACATACACAGAAGAAGTTTGAAGTTATTAGTTGTGAGACTCCGTTTAGTTACCTAGACGAAGTTTCTTACATTCTTGGCACTGATCGCCATGAAGAACGCTGCCTATGAGCCTCAAAATGCACAATCCTCATTCATTGAAAGCAAGTGTAAAGAGGTTTGACCCCAATGCCAGGAGGAGCACCCATCACCTGCTTTCTGAAGGGCGCGTCTCCTGCTGGGGTTGGTGAGGGTGGACGGCAGCTTCACCACCACCAGGTTGTTGTCCTGCTGCTTCAGGTCCAGGCCGGCTGCGGGCACTCCAGGCTCAAGGGACACCACCTGATACACAAGGGAGAGTAAAGTCTGTCACCTTGGAGTCTTAAGAACATAAGAAAATAAGGCGACACCATCATGAATGAATTAATAGCAACACACACACGACACCATCATGAATGAGTAGATAGGAGATTATAGGGGGATTGTGAAGGTGGAGGCTATGGGTGCGGAGGAAGGTAAAAATAAATAAATATATAATAAATAGCAATCCAGTGAAGGTTTAGCGGCACCCCCTGAGCCAAACACTCACGTTGTAGCCGCGGGAGGGCAGGTCGTGAGCGAGATGAGCCGGCTCCTCCACGTTGGGCAGGTACAGGTTGTGGCTGTCGCCCATCCACCGCTTCACCGCCGCAAACTCCGTGGCGTGGCTGGACAGGTCCTCGATACTCAGCTGGCAGGCAAAGGAACAACAACGCTTGCCATCATGCCTCGCACTCATATCATTTTACCACGACTGTATAGATACCTAATAACACCTGATATCATAATTTTAATGCCAAACACACAATTCAACAAAGCAGTTTCCCCTAAAGTTGATATTTAGCCTTCAAAAGTAGACATATTCCTATAGACAATATTCACCACAGTATCTACAAAAGTTGATATTTAGCCTTCAAACAAAATATGTAGACATTCTTTTATCTACAAAAGTTGATATTTAGCCTTCAAACAAAAACTGTAGACATATTCTTTTATCTACAAAAGTTGATATTTAGCCTTCAAACAAAAACTGTAGACATAGGCCTATTCCTTTATCTACAAAAGTTGATATTTAGCCTTCAAACAAAAACTATGTACATATTCCTCTATACGAGTCACTTGCTAAACAGTTTACTAATTACTGAATCATGTTTTCATTACTATCATAAAATCTTTCAATATATCAATAACAAAAATCTTTACACTAGTGAAGGTTATCATTGTTATTATTGTGGGGTGCAGAAAGAAGACTTAAAGCACTTTTTGTTATGATGTCCAGCCTACAGTAATGAAAGAAAGAAAAGTGCGAGGCTACAACAACCTTACATAGAGGAGGAAGAGGATATAGTGGGGGAGTATTTGTTTGAAGAGGGGAATGTGGAAGAAAAAAGAACAATCAACAGGGAAAATAAGAGGAAAGAAAGAGAAAGAAATTAAAATATAGAATAAGAGAAGACAACTAACTAAAGACCCAGACAGCAAGAAGACACATCAGGGAGTGCCGATAAAAAAGGCCAGACTCCCGACCCACAACTGAACTGATGGACAGTTGAAACTGAGCAGACAGTTTGTTCCTGCACTCATAAGAACATAAGAAAATAATGAAGCTACAAGAGGCCGTGAGACCTACAAGAGGTAGTTCCTGTTACTTAACTCTACCTACATCCACCTCTCTTGCCTATCCATGAATTTATCTAGCCTCCCTTTTTAAAGCTCTCTAATGACTCCGCACTAACTACCTGTCGACTGAGCCCATTCCAATCATTTACCACCCTATTTGTTAACCAGTTTTTCCCTATTTCCTTTTTTTTTTTGTTCCTGGACTTACGGCATCTTGCAGGAAGAGCATGATGTTCTTGGGCTCAAAGGCGGCCAGGTACTTGGACTGGAAGGTGGCGTAGTCGATGCTCTGCAGGGCGGGCACGGCCGGGTAGTTCCGGTGCACTCTGAAACAACGAACACGACGTTAACGCAACCCCTGGAGGCCACCACAGACCTCAACACACACACACACACACACATGCTGTATGCAGGACCCAATGGCTCACCTTTCAAACTGCTATTTCTAATTCTTGTAAATCTTTTCCCGTGTCTCTAATTAATAATTGAGACTTACTTACAGATTACTTCTATGCACTTCTGAGGAAATTGTAATACATAACTTGGAAATTGATACATAACGGGACTTGGTACCCAAGTGGTAGTTGATTGGGTTATAATGGAGGAGAGTTTCACGTTTGTTTTCAGAGACACAAACTACTTTTTCTTGGCCTACAATAGGTGCTTGTTCTAATGGTGCTAATTTTATTTTGCGCACACACACACACAAACAAAAAAAAAAAAAAAAAAAAAAAAAAAAAAAAAAAAAAAAAAAAAAAAAAAAAGTAGGTATATTTTGTGGTTAAGGTTAGGTTAGGTTTCTTGAAAACCTGTAAGGTTAGGTTAGGTTTCATTAAAACATAAGGTTAGATTAGGTTTCATTTTTTTTTTTTCGTTTTTTTTTGGGTTTGCGCAAAATAAAATTAGCACCATTAGAACAAGCACCTATTGTAGGCCAAGAAAAAGTAGTTGGTGTCTCTGAAAACGAACGTGAAACTCTCGTCCATTATTACCGTTGATTGACAGTACGTATCTTCACACAGTCTTCAGGTGACGAACAAAGAACTTTGATGTGTAACATGGTCTATCCACCAATATATTTTATGGACGGTTAGTCAGAACCCAACCCAGTCATAACTCAGGATTAGGTCAGGTCAGGTCACACTCGGTCAGGATTTAAGCTCTGGTCAGCCTCCCTCCTCCCCTATTTTCTTTCCATCAATATTTTTCCTCCTGGATTTATCTTAACCTTTTCTCTGTTTATTCATCAACAGAGACGTTGTATGTTAATCAATATAGACCGGAAAATGAGAAAAAATATTGTAGATAAAATATTGACTTTTAATAACCTGCGAAAATATCAACACTAATACAGTAATACACCCTAACAGACCCGTCAGCCGGTGTACCGAGGGTTGTACTTACTGGCTGTAGTTCCATACCAGCACAGGGACGCGTTCTTTGGCTAGAATCCCACAGAAAAGGGAGCACAGGAGCAGGATGACACTTGTTCCCGCCATCTTGCATCAGGTGACTTCAGGACAGCGATGCCAAATCAAAGAAAGGTCATTTCAGATTCTGACTGAAATTCATGTATGAGTCGAAATTCAGACCATTCCTATTCTAATAAGTTGGTTGTTTTGGTCAGTGTATGGTACTTGTAGTAATTAGTGGATCAGTTTCTGAAGAAAAAAATAAGAATGCAATGAAATCTCTCGCTATCCATCAAAAAAATTTAATTTGTTTTTTTATTGATTTTGACAATTATTCAACTTAATCTCTGTAGCTTTTCTGGATGACTGACCAAACCTTTAGGAGATAATTATGGGCGAAATCGTGTAATGATATTCAGGATTTCTGGATATCAGTGCTTATCAAAATTTCGCTGGATTGGCAACACTGCTCTGGGCTACAGCGAACTCCTCTTCAACATAAACAATGGAACATTTTATACACAAAAGTCAATTCATTTCATTTTATACCTATCAAATAAAATTATAAGTTAGTTTTTATATAGATGAGTCAGTTTTTACAAAGATTTGGAGCCACAATACTACTTTTCGTATTTGTCAATAGTTATGATGGATTATTTTTCTCACTAAAGCATGTATCCTTATTAAAATCATGTATATAATTAATTTTACGTATATTTTCATGTATAAAGTTAAAGGAATAGTGAAGAATGGTAATGAAGGCAATGGTGTGCTGGCTGACGCTGGTCTTTCCGAGGACAACACCGCCTGCCAACATGGGTGAGGCGCCGCTACCCTATATTTTCTCTTATTTACACCACTTTTACCCCAAATTCAGGGCTCTCATGTATAACAATAGCAATATGAGTGTATGGTGTATCATTGTGTGTGTTGTGGGTGTGGATTAAGGTGTAGGAAGTGTTAAATAAGGGTGTAGTGTTGTGGGTTGCGGGCACATGTGGCGGTGTGCGGGGGTTGAAATTTTGGCCATTTCTGAAGAGATGCACATTAATTTTTATGTTATGTACGTCACACTATAAGTCTTCAGGAGCACATAAAAGTCTGTATTGATGCTATAATTCGTAATATATGGTGCCTGGCGACATTAGTGCAATGGCGAGTGACTGGCGACATTAGATGATTTAGTGCAGTGGCGAGTGACTGGCGACTATAGTGTTATCTACGGTAGAGACACCCGGGCTTGCTTCCTCTCCTAGTCAGGTGATCAGTGCAGTCTATTGGGGTCTTTAAAAGGAGTCTGGATATATTCATGGATGGGGAAGAGAGGTGGATATAGGTAGTGTCGAGGTAGAGTTTCTTTCCTATTTGTCGTGCTCAGTCCACCCCACCTTTCTCCCTCCGCAGGTAAGCCACGAGGTATCCGCACTGCCCGCAAGCACGTCAACCACCGGCGGGAGCAGCGGTGGCACGACAAGGACTACAAGAAGGCTCACTTGGGCACCCGCTGGAAGGCCAACCCCTTCGGAGGCGCCTCCCACGCCAAGGGAATTGTTCTGGAGAAGATGTGAGTGCTGCTCGAGGGCTTTCCTGGATACATAGATTTTTAAATGCTTTATATATTTTTTTTTTCTCATAGAACAGCTCCCTGCTTTTCTTTGAGGTGCGTTCTATTCTTGGTTCCCCTGCTTGCTTTAAGGTGATTTGAGGACTGTGTACCTGTATACTCTTTGAATAGCCAGTCCAAGGATCTGTTATTAAAAGATAGCTCTTTAACTGACAGTCTGAGAAACAAGAATTAGCATCATACACATCCATTTTATTGTGTTAATTTGTGTCATTATATCTTATCAAAATTTATATATCTTAAGTTTTGCTATATATGTATTACACTTGAAAATTATGTTCTTACAGTAACATTTAGGGTTAAGATGAAGTTTTTTCTGTATACATTATTACACTGGAAAATTATGTCCTCACAGCGGCATTGAGGCCAAGCAGCCCAACTCCGCCATCAGGAAGTGCGTGCGTGTGCAGCTGATCAAGAACGGGAAGAAGATCTCTGCCTTTGTGCCCCGCGACGGCTGCCTCAACTACATCGAGGAGAACGACGAGGTGCTGGTGGCAGGGTTTGGCCGAAAGGGTCATGCCGTGGGTGACATTCCCGGTAAGGAGGAGGACGGAGCTTTGTGTTTATCCCCCCAATTTGTAGCTGTGGTTGAACTGAAGAGATAATTTGTGTACTAAGGCATAAAGGGATGTAGGTTAGATTGTTTTATTTGAAATGTATCTTAGAAAAAACTGATGGTAGGACCTATTTATTGATTTATTCTCCCATTCTCCATCTCTGCCTGTGGAATGAGTGAAAGAAATGATACTGTGTTGGTTAGTCTCTCTTTCTATCTAGTCTCTGTGACTACCAAGGACTGACATCTGTTATTGTCACCCCCTCCAGGTATCATTTCTCTCTCTCTCTCTCTCTCTCTCTCACATTTCTGCATTGACTACCTACCACTGACATTTGTTCTCCTTCCCCTCTCCAGGTATCAGATTCAAGGTGGTGAAGGTGGCCAACGTGTCCCTCCTGGCGCTGTACAAGGAGAAGAAGGAGAGACCTCGCTCTTAAATATGAGATCTTAAAATAAAGAAAAAAAGACCAAACCCCTTGCCTTTACCACCACCCTTCTAGGTAGGCGTGTGACTGAGAGGGCTGATGACTGGGATACACTGCCTTGATTAGTATCGTAAGGGAGGGCAGTAGTTCCTTCATAACTCATAATCAGTCCTTTAGGGTTTCTTTGGGATACATAGTTTAATATAAAGGATTGATATATTTAATGCAGAAAAAAAAGGGGGGGAATGTGTCAGACATCAGAGGTCATATGGCACTATGGCAAAGCATAAAAAGGGGAGGGGTTATAGAGAAAGAGTGAAACGGTGAGGGAAGGGGAAAGAACGGAACGTTACAGCAGGATGGTTAGATCAGATGCAGGATGTGGATTTGTTGGAGGAAGGAGATTAAATTTGAATAGCAATATAACCCATTCCATATGATCAGTAGTTCCTTCATAGATATAACCAGTCCTTCAGTGTTTCCTTGGGGTACATAGTTTCATCTTGTTTTAGTAGCAACAATTAAACACTTACACTAAGCACCTCTTTTGGTTACATAGTTTAATTTTGTTTTAGTAAGCAATAATATCAACACTTAAATCACTCGACACCTTTACTGCAAGTCAAGTGATTTATGTACAGTTGGTCACCCTGAGTATTGTCACACTTTATGGTGAGTTTTGTTCAGTAATCAAGAGGTAGCAACCCTTCCACTATGACCTGAATACCTTTACATCCTAACAGAATATGAGTACTGTTGTAATTCATCACGTCAGATGCATTCTTTACTATTTACAAGATTTAAATTTACCAACTCCATTTGTCAAGAGGGCTATAATTATATTTTTCTAACTCATGTCGAAACTTTTTGACTATTATATCGTGCTTTGCTGCTGTGTAGTTACCAATGCCAGCTGATTACCTATTCTGAAAACCATGACAATACTTGGGTGGTTGACTGTATAGCGGTGACCCACTTGAATGAACAACCATTACTATTTTTTGCACTATGCAGTGTACTAATCAATTAGATGAAAAAGTTATACCATATACATATAAAGATGAAACTAGTGAAGGGCAGGGTTAGCACTTCAAATGTTGATAGATACCAAGAATTTAATAATCTCAAAGTAAAGGATTGATTGAATTAATCCTAAAAAGGGAAAATGTGCCAGACACCAGAGGTCATATGGCACTCAAAGTAAAGGAATGCGTTAATAATACTTATAAATACGGCTTGACATGCCTGAACTGAAAGAACTATAAGCAAGAAAGTAGAAAGCGTGTAACAGGTGTAAGTGTCAAGTATGGCGTGGCTGAATCCAGCGCCATGTCACCTCTTGATAACTGGCACATTCCCCTTTTTTTTGGCATTAAATCAATCAATGGCGGATTCAAGCTGGAAAAAGAGAAATTTAAAAAAGAAAAAAATAGGGAAAACTGGTTCACAAATAGGCTGGTAAATGATTGGAATGGACTCAGTAGACAGGTAGTTAGTGCAGAGTCATTAGAGAGCTTTAAAGGGAGGCTAGATAAATTCATGGATGTGTATGTAGGTAGTGTTAAGTAACAGGAACTACCACGTGTAGGTCTCGCGGCCTCTTTGTAGCTTCATTTTCTGATGTTCAATGGCTGAATCCACGGTCTGTACAGCCACTAAACCATGACCGTCCACGGGGAGGCAAACAGATCATTAGCTCCCCCTGGATAAGTAGGTCACCCCTAATCAAGGATCTCTAATTTCATTAGCAGATATTGAATGGGGTTGCATAATTATAAGGTGTCGACTGCACTAACTCATAGGTTATCATGTAGATAATTTTATCTTTCAAGCTGTGTCACCACTCACCAGAGATTTGATCCTGTCAATACACTACACATTCAATCAATCTCAAATGTTTTAAATTCCAACACTCCCATCTGTTTTAAAGGGGAGTTAGCTTTTGCACCTACAGCATCTACTTTAGCCTTGCATATCAGCTTATAATCTCAAGTGACAACCATATGAGGGGGATGTAACTGACCATCTCTCAGTGCTTAACCTCAAACACTTGCCAAAGCTTCCATCTTTGTACATATTACTTTCTTCATCTATTCTATTCCCACCTCAAGCAAATAGTTCTACACCGTCTAACTGCAATCACTTTGACAGTCATTTCATATCCATGTCAGAGTTGCATAAGTCAGTACAGTCAAACCTCGATATAACGGACTAAAGGGGGGGGGGGGGGGGAGTGGTCCGATAAAGCTGATTGTCCGTTATAGCGACGGTATTTTCCCAAGGGTGGAAAAATATACGAAAAAAACGGAAAAATTGTGAAATAAATGAGAAATAATCACAAACCCAACCAGACTGTGTAGCTATGTTGGGAGGTAAACAGTGACTGGCACTACATGCTGAATTTGGTCCGCTCCTACGTTAAATAAATGAAAAATAATCACAAACACAACCAGACCGTGTAGCTAGTCAAGCTCAAGCTCTAGTGAAAGTTAAACAAATTACTACGAGAAAGAAAGAAAGAAAGAAACTAATAAGATAGAATAAGAGAAGAAAACTAATTAAAGACCCAGACAGCAAGAAGAAACACGTCAGGGAGTGCCGTTGAAAAAGGCCTGACTCCCGACCAACAACTGAACTGAACTGAACTACGAGCCAGATTCAGCCGTGGCTTCCAAAGGTATTGCTTATTATCATGACTATTGCTCATTATTAAATATATTATATGGTTGTGAAGTGCAGTTCTATACACGTGTCACTATTTAGGTCAGTGTAGCACTGCGTGTCACCTTACCTTAGATAAGGGTGATTTAGGGTGTTGAGGTGACAGGGAGACGTAGCAGCGGCCACGCCATAACACTAATAGTCACTATTTTAAACAATACACACCTTCTACCACTAAATCACTAGCAATACAGGCTCCTTCCTTATATTATATATTAATATGTGATACATCAAAACCCAAGCATTCCAAAGTAAAATGAGAAAATAATACAATTATGTTGAGTTGACAATTCGAGCGGCGATAAGCGGTCTAATATGCAAAAAAAAAAAAAATCAGTTATATCGAGGTTTGACTGTATTGGTATTACAGTATCATGTTACATAATACCATTTTCTCACTATAACCAAAACTAAGCGCTTAAAACCCTACCACTTTCCTCACTCCTAAGACTTTTCACTTCCATGATTGCACACCATCAAACCAATGCATTTATCCATTCAATATAAATTTTCTACATTGATTCTGAGCTAAGAATTTAACCCCTTCACGCCCAGATCTTTCCTTTGCTATAAAAAATTGTCTGTTGTAGCCATAAAATTATGAAAACTAACTGAATATACCAAATGAGCTAGTGTATAAGGATACTAAAGAGGTCATATCTATAAAATATTGCATAGTCACTAGAAATAGTCTAATGGTATCCAAATTACAATGGAAATTACGTTCTGGGCCTCAAGAGGTTAAGACTTCCAGGGATACAACACAGGTAATACAGGTGGACAAAAAGAGATGTAACACGCCCAGATATTTATTGTAAGGGGCACAAGATGATAGTGGAGCTTATCGGTAGGACTTTTGGTAGCGGGCACGGGCGCCGGGACCTCCGAACTTCTTGGGCTCGCACCGCCTGGGATCGGCGACCAAGAGGGATCTGTCGTAGTTGATCAGGATGTTCTTGATCTCTTTCTTGGAGGCCTCGTCCACAACTGTTGGCATAAACCATTCATGTTAAAGAAGGCTAACACGACCTCATTTATGAATCGTAATTTTGTAACTAATTCTCTGGCTTTGTTGTGGTTAGTGTTTACAGCCAACAGAAACAACTGAAGGGCATTGGGGTTAATTCCCTAGCCAGGCAGCGATATTTGTATATATATATGTATAACAAATCTAGTCTTAATCTCTAGTTGTAATGGGTCTGAGTTGTATTAGGTGTAACGGTTAAGTGTATTAGGGGACTTGCTACATGTAAAAACCCATGGAGCAAACTAGTAGAATTATGGATTAAGCCAATAAATGTTCCTTACACTTTCTCTAAACAAAACCAACAATCACCAGTGGAGTAAACTTTTCCATATTTAACACAAACACTGATACCACTATAGTCTATTTTTTTAACGAGGCAAAAATTCCATTCTATCTTAAGGTCTCATGCTTATATTTATGCCTATGTTTACCTGATAATATGGTTAACTATGATAAAATACAGCTGAAATTAAGAAGAACCGTAGTATTCTCTTCTCCTGGCATCAAATATCAGTCAGTAAGCAGCAGTCGGGATTTTTCTCCTCGTTAAAAAAAAGTGTAGATACTCACACTTCTGGTAATATGCAACGAGGGACTTTGAGATGGCCTGACGGATGGCGTACACCTGGGAAGTGTGTCCGCCCCCCTTCACGCGCACACGGATGGACACACTCGCGAACCTCTCCTGAAAATGTAGTGATAGATTGATTTAATGCAAAAAAGGGGGAAACGTGCCAGACATCAGAGGTCATGTGACAAAGCATAAAAAAAGGAAGGGTTAGAGCAAGAGTGAAACAGTGAGGGAAGGGGAAAGGAACGGATGTAAATGTAGTGTTGTAAAAACCCTTCAAGAAAACAAGGTGACAAGAGCTAGACCTGGAGGAACCTATTACCTTAAACCTTTCTGTTAATTAGTCTCTTGTCATCCTATGTGAGTACTCAGACTAACAAAAGCCAGTGTTGTGAAAGCCCTTCAGGAAAAACATGTAAAAGCATCCCAGGTGAAATAGACAAGGGAAGAGTTGACAAGTTTGTTAACGAAGGAGACAAAGTTGAAGAGGACCTATGAAGCGATACTAAGCGTCAAAGATCACTAGAAGGAAAATAAGGTGACAGAGCTAGTCCTGGAGGAACCTATTGCCTTAACCTTTCTCTTAATCAGTCTGTTATCCACGTGAGTGCTCAGACTAACAGTAAAGCTGATGTGACGTCAAGCTCTTAAAACCCTACCACTTTCCTCCCTAAGACTTCTTTTCATTTCCATTATTGCACACGATCAAACAAACCCATGCATTTCACCTCCATTATTTAGAAAATGATACTAAACGACAAAGGGCACAAGGAAAACAAGGTGCTACAGATAGTCGTGGAGGAACCTATTGCCTTAAACCTTTCTCTTAATCAGTCTGTTATCCTACGTGAGTGCTCAGACTAACAGTAAAGCCAAGGTGCTAATCAAAATAAGGCAGACTTAGCTAATACTATTCATGCCTTGACATGTCTGGGTTATGTGACTATCGGTTGCCGGTCAGAACGTCCACGGGTGAAAACGTCCACTGTTCAAAACGCCCACGGGGTCTACCATAACGTCCACGGGTGAGAACGTCCATTCATATCCTTCTAACCTAACCTAACCCTGTGGACATTATGACACGTGGACGTTATGGTCATTCAGAACCATGGACGTTTTGACCCATGGACGTTCTGACTGGCTACCTGACTATCAATATACCTCATGAAATTATAATATCTATTTAAATTATAATATGAGGAGACAGAGAAATTAATGAAAGAATAGATATAATAGACAAACAAATGCTAGGTAATGTGGTAAAAAAAAAGTATTGATATAACAAAATAAATCCATCAAACTCATCCATCAATTACTTCACATTAACATTACGTAACTGAATTAGAGAATCTCATTCATCTGTTTTTTCTGTCTGGCACATTCCCCCCCTTTTTTTGGCATTAAATCAATCAATCAATCAATCATTCATCTGTTTTTTCTGTCTGGCACATTCCCCCCCTTTTTTTGGCATTAAATCAATCAACCAATCAATCAATCATTCATTCATCTGATTTGTACAATTCTTACTACACAACACAAGTTATTAAAAAATGTGACAAAGAACAAACAGACAATGAGCACACAAAGACCACCAATACCTGAAAGAGGAAATGGTTAAAACACAAAACAAAATAAATGAGATTAAATAAAACCCTAAATATTCTCCCTGGTACAAGACAGGCGAGGTACAAAGGGAGACAGGAAAGTAAATAATAAAGTAATAAAACAGATAGAATAATGTCCATAAGGGAGAGAAAGGAGATGCAGATACAGAAACAAATATAAATTGTAAAAGAAAAGAAAAATGTAATCAATATCAGATACAGAGAAACAAATATAAATTGCAAAAGGGAAAAAGTAATAAAAAATCAAAGAATCCAACTTTATCTAATCCCTCTCCCCGGTACAATGAAGGATGTTAGTATAAGGTGCGAATAATGGATAAGATGTATAGTATGTATAAGGTAAGTATAATAATGTATAGTATGTATAAGGTAAGTATAATAATGTATAGTATGTATAAGGTAAGTATAATAATGTATAGTATGTATAAGGTAAGGTATAGTATGTATGTATAAAATGTATAGTATGTATAAGGTAAGGTATAGTATGTATGTATAAAATGTATAGTATGTATAAGGTAAGGTATAGTATGTATGTATAAAATGTATAGTATGTATAAGGTAAGGTATAGTATGTATGTATAAAATGTATAGTATGTATAAGGAGATGTTAGTATAAGGATCGAAAACTAATGAAAATGTCTTAGCCAGGGAAGAGTTGACAAGTTTGTTAACGAAGGAGACGAAGTAGAAGAGGGCCTATGAAGCGATACTAAGCGTCAAAGGTCACAAGAAGACATACAGGGTGATACGATAGAAAAGAAACATTAAGGAAGGGATACATAACTTTTGGAAAATAAGTGAAAAAGCTACAGCAGAACAATTAAAGTGAAGTGAAGTGCATAGGTGATCAATAACAAGGGAACGAAAGTAAAGTGCTGAAGAAATTGATAGGGGTAAGACAAAGTAAGAAATTAAATAGAAAAGACAGACCAGCAACAAGGAAAAGTGACAAACACGTGAGGGGGGGCGGAGCAAAGGCTGCCCCCGAAACCACAGCGGATCGGATCGGAAAAGAAAAAACAGTAACAGGTCTTTTGGAGGGGAAGGAGGAAGAGGAAACTGAGGAGGAAGAGGAAACTGAAGAGGAGGAGGAAGAGTAGGGTGTCACACATATCTCATAACCACAGAAGAAAAGACTGATAATAAAGAAGACAAGAGGACACGAAGACAAAGGAGCGAAAGATATTAATCACGATAACAATAATGGGACAGAATCTCTTATCTGAACGACCCATCATCATCATCATCATCACCACCACTATCCACCACTACCATTACCAAATCACCATCACTACCTACCAACTGAGAGAGAGAGAGAGAGAGAGAGAGAGAGAGAGAGAGAGAGAGAGAGAATCCTTTTCATCATATTGCAATAATGTATAAAGCAAGTATCCGATCTTGAAAGAGGAAATGGTTAAAAAACAAGAAATAAATGAGGTTAAATAAAAGCATAAATAATCTCCCCGGTACAAGGTCGGGTGAGGGTTAGGTCTCACCTTGCCCAGGAGGAGGACGGGCTCCATCAGCTTGTACTGCAGGGTGCGCGGCTCAATGTGCTCCAGGGGCCGGCCGTTCACCTTGATGAGGCCGTGGCCGCGCTTGCAGTGGGCGACGGCCGTGGCAGTTTTCTGGGACGCGGGAACATTGCACAGGATCAGAAAATGAAGATACAATAATTTCTGTGACATTAAAATTGGTAACTTTCAGAGTATGTTTGCTACAAAATATGTGACTTTTCAGATGGATTCAAAAGTCATCACGTTTGTGTTGGCTTCATTTTGGTGAAATATCTTATGTTACCACAGCAATTTTAACACCCATGCCATATGTAATACAAGAAAAATTGGTACTTTCAACCAGGCGTTAAGTACGAGGTCAAAAGTACTCTCTTGCCATGAATTTTGATGAGCTAAGGAATAATAGTCATGTTAAAAATCAAATCCCGCATCTAACATCTCCTTTTCGGGTACTAACTCCCTGAATCACGGGTAAAATTGATTAAATGTATATATTGGGTGCTGTAATATCAAGATCAAGAACTGGAACTGTCGCCGAAAATAAGAACACCCGCAGCAGTGAAAAATTGGAACACTCGCCGACGTGAAAAAAAATGGAACCCTCGCCTACGTCAACGTCGTCAAGAATTGCTATCGGAACAGATCCAGGTACCGTAGAAACAGGAGGGGGATAACAGCAAAATGAGGCATTTCCGACGATTTTTAACGTGACCATCAATCTTAACACAGTCAAAATGCACCGGGTAAATTAGTGTGTAGGTTAAAGGGTAAGGAGTACTTGTAATCGATTCCTGGTTGAAAGTACCGATTTACCGCATAAAGTCTGCCTCGAAATCCGTGGTGGCCAATAACCGAAATTTCCAAAAAACTAAACCAAAAGTCCTGCCTCACCCTCGCTCACAGGCATAAACTAAAAGTACAATAAAGTAAAAGGTAATTATCCACATCTAATTATAAGGGCGGGAAAGGGCTGTTAATAATGACAAATAGGAGAATAAGGACAAAATGAGCCAAATAAACGGTTACAGGAGTTTCGTACACAAGTTGTTTCGTACATACCTGGTGTCATTTCGTAACTCTACCTAGTAATCAAGTTCAAATCTGAGCTGAGTGTACCAAACGACTATGGTTTCATGTAGACTACGAAACAACTTTTTGGTGTACGAAACAACTTGTGTACGAACTGACTGCACCCCAAATAATCCCTGTCCCGTCCCTCCCGCCCCGTCCCCGCCAGCACGTGGAGCCACTACTCACCTTCCTGCCATACACCTGCACGGACGGCACTACCTCCTTATTGGTCATCTGCGGGGGGAACACAACCTTATTAATGCATTGAAACACTTATTACAGGTGTTGAGAAGGATGTATGGCATTAAATATGGGATAATAGGAGCCAGCCTGCCGCCGCCTCACCTTGCCGCTGTGTGGGGTGAAGAAGAGGCCAAACGACCATCCACAGTTTTGATGACATTATAAACATTGATGATTTTTATATTAATACTAGACAACAAATGCATTTTACATTTCTATAAATTATTTCTAACATTAATATCATTGTTTTATTCATTAGTTATTATTCGTTTTTATATAAACTTCTCGTGACATTTGAGATTGAGATCCATCACAATCTTTGCTCATTTCTCCATTAAACTACATTACTGATAGCTTTTTCATCTACCTAGTATAGGCTTTTTCAGGCTTAGGGCATATTTAAACCGAATTCTATCAGTATCATTTTATCTTTTCTGTTTTATATGGATTGTCAAAAAATTATCACCATGTGCCGAACTATTTTTCATTTGCCATGCTTCAATTAAATCTGTGATGCCTATGAAAATGAATGTATTGAAGGTTTTATAATAAAGTTGAATGAATGGTACAGTTATGATGCAACAAAAGCAATATTTCTGTCACGATAAAAGAGTGTGCGGTGAGGAAGAAGAAGAAGAAACCAGCTGTCTGTGTACCGGTGGATTATTTTCTCTTTATTGTTCTCCCAAGTAGTGATTTAAGTTCTTGGCGACATGACAGACTCAGCCTTAAGGGAATACACACAGCGATGTGCCAAAGCCGTAAGTATGTGTGTGGGGGCGTGGCGGGGGGACGGGTGTGGGGGCCAAGGCGGGGTTACAGGGCACCTGGAACACTCGCCGACGTCGACGAGTTGTTCCATTACCCGTGTTTCTGCATTCAGAGATTAAATACCAACAATAGCCTGATTAGGTAGGCTAGGTTATGTGGTTAGGTTAGATTCCTTTTCATATACAGTATTACAAGTTGAACTGTCGCCGAAAATTTACACGTCGGCGAGTGTTCCAATGTCGATGGGAGTTCTGGGTTGGTGTTTCGGCGAAAGTTCCTATCGGCGACAGTTCCGTAAACCGATTATAGTGCCTGCCAACCTTCTATCAGAGTAAATAAATGCCATAAATGTATCATAATTGGAGATAATGTGTTGCCCTTATTTGACACGTGGGTAATGTTGGGTTTGTCAGCATGCCGCTATTTTTAGGACAAAACTATGATTATCTGAAATATTTGTTTATTTTTATTATCGGTAAAATAGGTCCGACTACAGCCCGGTTGAAACGGTGGGTATTTCGGTGTGACCTACCGTATAACACTATAGTGAGTCATCGCACTGCACTAATGTCAGGATATTTGAGAATTTTACCACCATAAGATTTTGTGTGCCTGATGAGGTGACACAGTATAAATGTACATCCACGTTCATGGCCACTGCACTAAGTCGCAGGGTCTTATATGAGAATTTGTAACACTATGCTGACATTGTGCATGGAAGTGATGCACATAGTTTATTAGTCATAACTAAGTCTTGGTCTACAGGCTGTGTGATGCTAAAATTGGGACATATATTGGTGACGAGGGACAATGAGGTCAGACAGAAATTTTTGAATTTTTACAAAGTTAAAGTGCTATTACGCAGGAAAATATTGGGGGATTTTAAAAATCTAGGTGTTTAAAACTAGAAGCAAATTGGTGTGCAGGTAAGTAAAAATTTTTAAATTTTACAAAGGGCTTTAAACGCGAAGCATTGAAACGGTAAAAAAAGGAAAGTTTTAAAAATTAATCGAGTTCAAATGTTGGAGTCAAAATTGGTGGAGGTCAAATTCGTTTTAAAATACGTGACAGGAACTGGAACCCACACCCAGGCCGAGAGAAAAGTTCTATACAGTTTTATTATTTTATTCCATTAACCCTTATATTTTATGAGAAAATTTATGTTATGTGGAAAATAGCAAACCAGCAAATTTGTCATTTCTTTACTACCAACTTTATTTTGATGTAGGTCATAAGAAAGTTTTTTTATGATCCTTACTGTTCTATACACTATTTCTACATCTACATCTATAAATACATCATTGTTTTTTGACTTATTAACCCCTTGAGACCCACATTTTTCCTTTGCTATAAAAAAAATTGTCTTGTCAGCCATAAAATAACGAAAAGTAACTAAATAACCAAATTAGTTAGTGGACAAGGATACTAAACAGGTCATATCTATAAAATTTTGCTTATATTCACCAAAAAAAACGTTTAATGTCAGCCAAATTACAATGGATATTACGTTCTGGGTCTCAAGGGGTTAAAGAAAACTATTTTTTTTACTAATATTCTAAACTGTCATGTTTTATCATGGTACAGGAGAAAGAGGCGGAGAAATTGGCGGGCCGTCTCCACGCGCTGAGTGAGGGTGTTGTGGACGGCCCAGACAATGCCGACACACAGGACAAAGAGCTGACGGATCTCCTCAATGAGAACCGCAAACTGAAGTACAGGATTGGTATTCTGAAGAAAGTAAGTCTATTCAGGACAATGTGTTTTGCTCTATATTTTAAATTAGACTAGATAATGTCAATATTTTCATGTTTCTTACTAAGTTTGCCACATACCAAGCAAGACCTCGTTTAACGCAACCTCACTTTACCAAAATTCAGAATTACGCAAAACAAAATTTGTACCAAAATATACTTGATCCACAAAAAAATCAAACTTCTGCACTAAGTTCTAAAATTTTAAGAAATCAATGGGAACATATAATTCGTTTAACACATTTTTTGCTAAACACACCATTTACCAGTAACGTGACTCATGCGTTAACTCCTTCACGCCCAGATCTTTCCTTTGCTATATAAAATTGTCTGTTGTCAAGCCATAAAATTACAAAAAGTCACTTAATATACCAAATTAGTTAGTCGGCAAGGATACTAAACAGGTCATATCTATAAAATATTGCTTATATTCACAAAAACTTCCCTAATGGTGCCCAAATTACAATGGAAATTTCGCTCTGGGTCTCAAGGGGTTAAACAAGGAGTAGGTGTAGGTGTGGGTAGTGGATGAGTGTTGACTGGATATCCCCTGATGAGAAGTAGTGGAGACTCACGAGTCACGGCATTATAATGAATAAATGCAAAGTAACTACCAGATGGTAATGATTTGAAATGACTGATATTATTATTGTGCGTTTTTGGATGTAGTCATTGCTTTGGTAGATAGTGTACATGTGTGTGTGTGTGTGTGTGGGGTTTTTTCTTCCTCTGTAAAGAAAGGATGTATAGAGGTAATCTTTAGTCAGTATTTATTTTTTGTTCTCTTCCAGAATTGAGATGATGCTTCCCTCAAGTTAATTTGAAGGATTCATAACTCATGCAATTATATATACTACTGTGAAATTACTAGACATTACTTTGCTACATTTACTAGAACAGCCAACTTTGTGATTTTTTTCAGCATGTGAACTAAATGTAGGAAGAAAAAAAAAAACTCTTTAAGTGTGTTGTACTGCACAGGAAAGAAATCAGTAACTTAAACAAGACAGTGATGGTGTCATAACTAAACTATATAAAGCAGAAAAACAACCCTTATATGGGCATTACCCTTGCGTGGTTCTGTACCTGCAGTCAGTGTCCACAATGAGTGCCTTGCCGAGGAAGAAGTTGTGCACTGGAAGGCCCCCAAACCCTCCGCCGCCTGTGTCCGGGGTATGGCATCAGTACAGTGTGGGAGGAAGTTCTTCTTTCTGTTTTACATCAGTTTTTCCCATAATTGTATGAGGTTAGACGGCCGATAATACGCTTCCAACTATCTATCTATCCGTTGCCTCTGCTTCTTCAATGCCCAATGCTGCCAGATCCTCTTCAACACACTGCCTCCATGTCTTCCTTGGCCTGCCCGGTGGATGGCGATCTGGAACTTCCACTCAAACAGCTGGCCAAGGAGGAGGAAGTGTTCACCAGTACCCTCCTGTCTCCTTGCTTCATACCTGCAGCCCGGCATGTCTGATGTATCTTGTAGCACATAGGATAGATTCTCTGTTGATTTTAACTTTTTTTTCAGTTCAGACTATGCATGGAATTCTGAGTGACATCAATTTATTTACGAAGAATATGTTTTTTGGTTTGTTTACCTTATAGAACTTCAGATTTTAACAGGTACACATGCTTGTATATTTTCCTGTGACATCAAACCCTCAGTGTTTTGGCATGTCAGAGCCATGCATCTAAATTGAAAGTGAGACCTTATCAATATATATATAAAAAAAAGCCTGCAGGAATACTATGGATTCTGAAGGTACTGCCTGCCAAATTTTCAGGGTTTGTTGTATGCCAGTCAAGCAGTTTAAAACAATGTGATTATTATCCCCTTCAAGCCCAGATCTTTTCTTTACTATGAAAAATTGTATGTTGTCGAGCCATAACATTTCGAAAACTAACTGAATATACCAAATTAGTTAGTGGACAAGGATACTAAACAGGTCATATCTATAAAATATTGCTTATAGTCACTAAAAATCTTGTAATGGTAGCCAAATTACAATGGAAATTACGTTCTGGGTCTCAAGGGGTTAAATACCACAGCACTGTTAGATATAAGATCCTCCCTATCAGTCAACACTTTCATGGGTAACAGCTAAATGAAATACAATGAATAGACACCAATGCTCCTTCTTCCTCAGAGTGCAGAGCGCCTCAGGGACAACGCCGGCGTCACATCCACCCTAAACATGAAGAACTCGTGCAATGTCCTAGGCCAGCTGGAGGACCTCTTCAGCCGTGCCCTCCAGGCCGCCTACCCCGGAGTGACCCACGTGGCATCGCAGCTCCAGGTCTCAAAACAGAAACAAGCTGACTACCAGTGCAACGATGCCATGGCACTTGCTAAGGTGAGGGAGGCAGCGTTACTTTATAGTTATATATTTATTTTTATATATTTTTATATTTATATATTTTATATCCCTATTAGATTTAAGGTAAGCAACAATATGCCTATTTCATCATTTCTATGCATAACTTATCATTTTTATATGTTTTGGTATGCATGGGTGTGAATGAGTATAAATGTATGGGTACGGTAGGGAGGACCGATCGACCAATATCAATTTTTTCCATTGGTTATGTGTTTCACGTAGAGCGAATTCACATAGAACGGCCTCGTTTATCGACCAATTTCTCGTTTTATGTGGGACCCTAGTGTACAGTGTTACTCTATAAAGCACATGCACTTCTCAGACAAGTTATGGTATTTTTTAAGGTGCTGGTTTTCTTGTTCATGTATGGATTATGTATTGATGACAAGTTATGGTATTTTGCTTTGTTGTAAGAGAATGGAGCATGTAGGTACAGGGATTTACTTATACTGTATGTGTGTGTGTGTGAGAGAGAGTAAGAGAGAGAAAGAGAGATCTACTATCTGTAAAACAACCGTGTCCTATTTATTTTATCAGAGTTTGAAGAAGAATCCTCGTGAAGTGGGTGAAATCCTCCTCAAGAATGTGCCGCCAAGCCCAATGGTGTCCAAGCTGGAGCTGTCGGGACCGGGCTTCATCAACATCACCATCAGCACGGACTTCATTAGGCAGCAGGTAATGCAGGATGCAGAACCTTTAGTGTATCCTGTGATGCTTTAATTTTTTGGATGTGTCATAGTTTTGTTATGATATATGCCGTGTGAAGCTTTAACCCCTTCACACCCAGATCTTTCCTTTGTTGTAGTAGTAGTAGTAGTAGTTAACCCCTTCACACCCAGATCTTTCCTTTGCTATATAAAATCGTCTGTTGTCGAAACATAAAATTACGATAACTAACTGAATATACCAAATTACTTAGTGGACAAGGATACTAAACAGGTCAGAGCTATTAAATATTGCTTATATTCACTAAAAATTGTCTAATGGTGCACAAATTACAATGGAAATTACGTTCTGGGTCTCAAGGGGTTAAAGGGAGTAGATATTTATAATGCAGCAAGTAATGAAGGGTGTTTTGTAACCTGTCGTGTATCCTGTGATGATGTCAATGTTGAGTGTGTTATAGTTTTGTTTTGATGTATACCATGTGAAGTGTAGAAGGGGCTATACTCTTTTTTTTTTTTTTTAACGAGGTGAAAAATCCTGACCCTTTGCTGCTTACTGACTGATTTTTGATGCCAGGAGAAGGGAATATTACGGTTCTTCTAAATTTCAGCTGTATTTTATCATATTTAAACCATATTATCAGGTAAACATAGGCATAATTTTAAGTATGAGACCTTAAGATAGAATGGAATATTTGCCTCGTTGAAAAAAATAGACTATAGATATTTATAATGCAGCAGGTAATGAAGGATGCAGGGCAGTAATGAAGTAATGAAGGATGTAGTAGAAGGAAGAGCGTAATCAAACATCACCTCCACGATTCTTTTAGAGAGATCAGGAGTAAGAACCTTAGTGTGGATGGTCAATTGATTACCCTCAACAGATTTTGAGAGTAATGAGTGATTACGTTTCCTGTGATGTATGATGTTAGTTTTTGATATATGTGAGTAACCTTGCTCCCTTCTGCTTTTAATTTTATGATTGTAATTGTGAATATGCTGAAGATCTAATATTTTTAGTTAAGAGTATTACCTTGTAGTATTTTTTGGTAATGAATTAGAGATTCGAAATCTTCATTAGGAGGGACAGTATGAATGTTACATAATAGTTTAAAGGATTGAGTGATATAGATTAACTAGTTAGGGGACATATGAGATGTGTGAGGGTATGAGGTTTAAAGGCATATAAGATGTGAAAGACAGTATGAAGATGTAGAGAGGAGAGCTAATAGATTTAGAGATACGTAAAGGATGTAGAAGGAAGCATAATGAGATGTTAAAGAGAGCATAGAATGTATAGAGGAAGGTGAGTAGAAGAGAGCGTATGAGGATTAGTAGAAGAGGAGCAGTAATGAGGATTGTAGAGAGGACAGTAATGAGATGTGTAGAGGAGGACATAATGAAGGTGTAGTAAAGGAGGAGCAGTATGAGGATTAGTAAAGGAAGGACATAATGAAGGATGTTAGTGAAGGAAGGAGCATATAAGGATTAGTAGAATGAGCAGTAATGAAGATGTATAAAGGAGGACATAATAAGGATGTATAGAGGAGAGTAATGAAGATGTCAGTAGAGAGGAGCAGTATGGTTTAGAAGGAGGGAGAGTATAAGGATGTAGTAGAGGAAGGAGAGTATAATGAAGGATGTAGTAAGAGGAGCAGTAATGAAGGATGTATAGAAGGAGAGCAGTAATGAAGGATGTAGTAGAAGAGGAGCAGTAATGAAGGATGTAGTAGAAGGAGGGAGCAGTAATGAAGGATGTATAGAAGGAGAGCATAATGAAGGATGTAGTAGAAGGAGGCAGTAATGAAGATTA
Organism: Chionoecetes opilio; assembly: GCA_016584305.1. Classification (NCBI taxonomy): domain Eukaryota; kingdom Metazoa; phylum Arthropoda; class Malacostraca; order Decapoda; family Majidae; genus Chionoecetes; species Chionoecetes opilio. Next base: position 382,035 of record JACEEZ010004415.1, on the reverse strand, counting down.
TAAAGGAAGGAGCAGTAATGAAGGATGTAGTAGAAGGAGGGAGCAGTAATGAAGGATGTAGTGAAGAAGGAGCATAATGAAGGATGTAGTAGAAGGAGGGAGCAGTAATGAAGGATGTAGTAGAAGGAGGAGCAGTAATGAAGGATGTAGTAGAAGGAGGGAGCAGTAATGAAGGATGTAGTAGAAGGAGGAGCAGTAATGAAGGATGTAGTAGAAGGAAGGAGCAGTAATGAAGGATGAGTAGAAGGAAGGAGCAGTAATGAAGGATGTAGTAGAAGGAGGAGCAGTAATGAAGGATGTAGTAGAAGGAGGAGCAGTAATGAAGGATGTAGTAGAAGGAGGAGCAGAATGAGGAGTAGTAAAGGAGGGAGCAGTAATGAAGTAGAAATATGTAGTAGAAGGAGGGAGCAGTAATGAAGGATGTAGTAGAAGGAGGGAGCAGTAAATGAAGGATGTAGTAGAAGGAGGAGCAGTAATGAAGGATGTAGTAGAAGGAAGGAGCAGTAATGAAGGATGTAGTAGAAGGAGGGAGCAGTAATGAAGGATGTAGTAGAAGGAGGAGCAGTAATGAAGGATGTAGTAGAAGGAGGAGCAGTAATGAAGGATGTAGTAGAAGGAGGGAGCAGTAATGAAGGATGTAGTAGAAGGAAGGAGCAGTAATGAAGGATGTAGTAGAAGGAGCGAATGAAGTGTAGTAAAGGAGGCAGTAATGAAGGATGTAGTAGAAGGAGGATAGTATGAAGGGAGCAGTAATGAAGGATGTAGTAGAAGGAGGAGCAGTAATGAAGGATGTAGTAGAAGGAGGGAGCAGTAATGAAGGATGTAGTAGAAGGAGGGAGCAGTAATGAAGGATGTAGTAGAAGGAGGAGCAGTTAATGAAGGATGTAGTAGAAGGAGGGAGCAGTAATGAAGGATGTAGTAGAAGGAGGGAGCTTGAAGAGTAGTAGAAGAGAGCATAATGAAGGATGTAGTAGAAGGAGGAGCAGTAATGAAGGATGTAGTAGAAGGAGGAGCAGTAATGAAGGATGTAGTAGAAGGAGGAGCAGTAATGAAGGATGTAGTAGAAGGAAGGAGCAGTAATGAAGGATGTAGTAGAAGGAGGGAGCAGTAATGAAGGATGTAGTAGAAGGAGGAGCAGTAATGAAGGATGTAGTAGAAGGAGGGAGCAGTAATGAAGGATGTAGTAGAAGGAGGAGCAGTAATGAAGGATGTAGTAGAAGGAGGAGCAGTAATGAAGGATGTAGTAGAAGGAAGGGAGCAGTAATGAAGGATGTAGTAGAAGGAGGGAGCAGTATAAATGAGTAGGGGATGTAGTAGAAGGAGGAGCAGTAATGAAGGATGTAGTAGAGGAGAGAATGGTAGTAGAAGGGGAGCAGTAATGAAGGATGTAGTAGAGAGGAGAAGGAGCAGTAATGAAGGATGTAGTAGAAGGAGGGAGCAGTAATGAAGGATGTAGTAGAAGGAAGGAGCAGTAATGAAGGATGTAGTAGAAGGAAGGAGCAGTAATGAAGGATGTAGTAGAAGGAGGGAGCAGTAATGAAGGATGTAGTAGAAGGACTGATAGTAGAGCAGGTAATGAAGGATGTAGTAGAAGGAGGGAGCTAGGATGTAGTAAAGGAAGGATGAGTAGAAGGAGAGAGAAATGAAGGAGTGAGAGCAAATGGAGAGGGAGCAGTAATGAAGGAGTAGTAGAAGGAAGGAGCAGTAATGAAGGATGTAGTAGAAGGAAGGAGCAGTAATGAAGGATGTAGTAGAAGGAAGGAGCAGTAATGAAGGATGTAGAAGTAGAAGGAGGAGCAGTAATGAAGGATGTAGTAGAAGGAGGGAGCAGTAATGAAGGATGTAGTAGAAGGAGGGAGCAGTAATGAAGGATGTAGTAGAAGGAGGAGCAGTAATGAAGGATGTAGTAGAGAGGTAGAGTATGAGGATGTAGTAGAAGGAGGGAGCAGTAATGAAGGATGTAGTAGAAGGAGGAGCAGTAATGAAGGATGTAGTAGAAGGAAGGAGGCAGTAATGAAGGATGTAGTAGAAGGAGGAGCAGTAATGAAGGATGTAGTAGAAGGAGGAGCAGTAATGAAGGATGTAGTAGAAGGAAGGAGCAGTAATGAAGGATGTAGTAGAAGGAGGAGCAGTAATGAAGGATGTAGTAGAAGGGTAGGGGAGCAGTAATGAAGGATGTAGTAGAAGGAGGATGTAGTAAGAAGGATGTAGTAGAAGAAGGATGTAGTAGAGATAGAAGGATGTATAGAAGAGGAGCAGTAATGAAGGATGTAGTAGAAGGAGGAGCAGTAATGAAGGATGTAGTAGAAGAAGGTATGGATGTGAGAAGGAGGAGCAGTAATGAAGGATGTAGTAGAAGGAGGAGCAGTAATGAAGGATGTGTGAGGAGGATAGGGGAAGGAGGAGCAGTAATGAAGGATGTAGTAGAAGGAAGGAGCAGTAATGAAGGATGTAGTAGAAGGAGGGAGCAGTAATGAAGGATGTAGTAGAAGGAGGAGCAGTAATGAAGGATGTAGTAGAAGGAAGGAGCAGTTAAATGATAGGAGTGGTAGTAGAAGGAGGGAGCAGTAATGAAGGATGTAGTAGAAGGAAGGAGAGCAGTAATGAAGGATGTAGTAGAAGGAAGGAGCAGTAATGAAGGATGTAGTAGAAGGAGAGGAGAGCAGTAATTGAAGGATGTAGTAGAAGGAGGAGCAGTAATGAAGGATGTAGTAGAAGGAGGAGAGCAGTAATGAAGGATGTAGTAGAAGGAAGGAGCAGTAAGAAGGATGTTAGTAGAAGGAGAGCAGTAATGAAGGATGAGTAGAAGGAGGAGCAGTAATGAAGGATGTAGTAGAAGGAGGAGCAGTAATGAAGGATGTAGTAGAAGGAGGAGCAGTAATGAAGGATGTAGTAGAAGGAAGGAGCAGTAATGAAGGATGTAGTGAGAACGAGAAGGATGTAGTAAGGAGGCAGTATGAAGGATGTAGTAGAAGGAAGGAGCAGTAATGAAGGATGTAGTAGAAGGAGGGAGCAGTAATGAAGGATGTAGTAGAAGAAGGAGGAGCAGTAATGAAGGATGTAGTAGAAGGAGGAGCAGTAATGAAGGATGTAGTAGAAGGAGGAGCAGTAATGAAGGATGTAGTAGAAGGAAGGGAGCAGTAATGAAGGATGTAGTAGAAGGAAGGAGCAGTAATGAAGGATGTAGTAGAAGAAGGAGTATGAAGGGATGAGCAGTAATGAAGGATGTAGTAGAAGGAGGAGCAGTAATGAAGGATGTAGTAGAAGGAGGAGCAGTAATGAAGGATGTAGTAGAAGGAGGAGCAGTAATGAAGGATGTAGTAGAAGGAGGGAGCAGTAATGAAGGATGTAGTAGAAGGAGGGAGCAGTAATGAAGGATGTAGTAGAAGGAAGAGTAATGGTGAGGGAGGCAGTAATGAAGGATGTAGTAGAAGGAGGGAGCAGAAGAGTAGTAGAAGAAGGATGTAGTAGAAGGAGGGAGCAGTAATGAAGGATGGTAGTAGAGAGGAAGGAGCAGTAATGAAGGATGTAGTAGAAGGAAGGAGCAGTAATGAAGGATGTAGTAGAAGGAGGAGCAGTAATGAAGAGTAGAGAAGGAGAGCAGTAATGAAGGATGTAGTAGAAGGAGGGAGCAGTAATGAAGGATGTAGTAGAAGGAGGAGCAGTAATGAAGGATGTAGTAGAAGGAGGAGCAGTAATGAAGGATGTAGTAGAAGGAAGGAGCAGTAATGAAGGATGTAGTAGAGAGGAGGAAGAGCAGTAATGAAGGATGTAGTAGAAGGAGGGAGCAGTAATGAAGGATGTAGTAGAAGGAGGGAGCAGTAATGAAGGAGGATGTAGTAGAAGGAGGAGCAGTAATGAAGGATGTAGTAGAAGGAGGAGCAGTAATGAAGGATGTAGTAGAAGGAGGAGCAGTAATGAAGGATGTAGTAGAAGGAGGGAGCAGTAATGAAGGATGTAGTAGAAGGAAGGAGCAGTAATGAAAGAGATGTAGTAGAAGGAGAGCAGTAATGAAGGATGTAGTAGAAGGAGGGAGCAGTAATGAAGGATGTAGTAGAAGGAGGAGCAGTAATGAAGGATGTAGTAGAAGGAGGGAGCAGTAATGAAGGATGTAGTAGAAGGAGGGAGCAGTAATGAAGGATGTAGTAGAAGGAGGGAGCAGTAATGAAGGATGTAGTAGAAGGAGGAGCAGTAATGAAGGATGTAGTAGAAGGAGAGCAGTAATGAAGGATGTAGTAGAAGGAGGGAGCAGTAATGAAGGATGTAGTAGAAGGAGGGAGCAGTAATGAAGGATGTAGTAGAAGGAGGAGAGTAATGAAGATAGAGAAGGAGGCAGTAATGAAGGATGTAGTAGAAGGAAGGAGCAGTAATGAAGGATGTAGTAGAAGGAGGGAGCAGTAATGAAGGATGTAGAGAAGGTGAAGGAGTAGTAAGGAGAGCAGTAATGAAGGATGTAGTAGAAGGAAGGAGCAGTAATGAAGGATGTAGTAGAAGGAGAGGAGAGCAGTAATGAAGGATGTAGTAGAAGGAGGAGCAGTAATGAAGGATGTAGTAGAAGGAAGGAGCAGTAATGAAGGATGTAGTAGAAGGAGGGAGCAGTAATGAAGGATGTAGTAGAAGGAGGGAGCAGTAATGAAGGATGTAGTAGAAGGAAGGAGCAGTAATGAAGGATGTAGTAGAAGGAGGGAGCAGTAATGAAGGATGTAGTAGAAGGAGGGAGCAGTAATGAAGGATGTAGTAGAAGGAAGGAGCAGTAATGAAGGATGTAGTAGAAGGAAGGAGCAGTAATGAAGGATGTAGTAGAAGGAGGGAGCAGTAATGAAGGATGTAGTAGAAGGAGGGAGCAGTAATGAAGGATGTAGTAGAAGGAGGGAGCAGTAATGAAGGATGTAGTAGAAGGAGGGAGCAGTAATGAAGGATGTAGTAGAAGGAAGGAGCAGTAATGAAGGATGTAGTAGAAGGAGGGAGCAGTAATGAAGGATGTAGTAGAAGGAGGGAGCAGTAATGAAGGATGTAGTAGAAGGAGGGAGCAGTAATGAAGGATGTAGTAGAAGGAAGGAGCAGTAATGAAGGATGTAGTAGAAGGAGGAGCAGTAATGAAGGATGTAGTAGAAGAGGAGCAGAAATGAGGATGTAGTAGAAGGAGGGCAGTAATGAAGGATGTAGTAGAAGGAGGGAGCAGTAATGAAGGATGTAGTAGAAGGAAGGAGCAGTAATGAAGGATGTAGTAGAAGGAAGGAGCAGTAATGAAGGATGTAGTAGAAGGAAGGAGCAGTAATGAAGGATGTAGTAGAAGGAAGGAGCAGTAATGAAGGATGTAGTAGAAGGAGGGAGCAGTAATGAAGGATGTAGTAGAAGGAGGGAGCAGTAATGAAGGATGCAGTAGAAGGAAGGGAGCAGTAATGAAGGATGTAGTAGAAGGAAGGAGCAGTAATGAAGGATGTAGTAGAAGGAGGGAGCAGTAATGAAGGATGTAGTAGAAGGAGGGAGCAGTAATGAAGGATGTAGTAGAAGGAGGGAGCAGTAATGAAGGATGTAGTAGAAGGAAGGAGCAGTAATGAAGGATTGTAGAAGGAGGAGCAGTAATGAAGGATGTAGTAGAAGGAGGAGCAGTAATGAAGGATGTAGTAGAAGGAGGAGCAGTAATGAGGATGAGTAGAAGGAAAGGAGCAGTAATGAAGGATGTAGTAGAAGGAGGGAGCAGTAATGAAGGATGTAGTAGAAGGAGGGAGCAGTAATGAAGGATGTAGTAGAAGGAAGGGAGCAGTAATGAAGGATGTAGTAGAAGGAGGAGCAGTAATGAAGGATGAGTAGAAGGAGGAGCAGTAATGAAGGATGTAGTAGAAGGAGGCAGCAGTAATGAAGGATGTAGTAGAAGGAGGGAGCAGTAATGAAGGATGTAGTAGAAGGAAGGAGCAGTAATGAAGGATGTAGTAGAAGGAAGGAGCAGTAATGAAGGATGTAGTAGAAGGAAGGAGCAGTAATGAAGGATGTAGTAGAAGGAAGGAGCAGTAATGAAGGATGTAGTAGAAGAGGAGCAGTAGAAGGATGTAGTAGAAGAAGGAGCAGTAAAAAGGGTGTATAGAAGGAGGAGCAGTAATGAAGGATGTAGTAGAAGGAAGGAGCAGTAATGAAGGATGTAGTAGAAGGAGGGAGCAGTAATGAAGGATGTAGTAGAAGGAGGGAGCAGTAATGAAGGATGTAGTAGAAGGAAGGAGCAGTAATGAAGGATGTAGTAGAAGGAGGGCAGATGAGTGAGATGAGGAGGAGTTGAGTGTAGTAGAAGGAGGGAGCAGTAATGAAGGATGTAGTAGAAGGAGGGAGCAGTAATGAAGGATGTAGTAGAAGGAAGGAGCAGTAATGAAGGATGTAGTAGAAGGAGGGAGCAGTAATGAAGGATGTAGTAGAAGGAGGGAGCAGTAATGAAGGATGTAGTAGAAGGAGGGAGCAGTAATGAAGGATGTAGTAGAAGGAAGGAGCAGTAATGAAGGATGTAGTAGAAGGAAGGAGCAGTAATGAAGGATGTAGTAGAAGGAGGAGCAGTAATGAAGGATGTAGTAGAAGAGGAGCAGTAATGAAGGATGTAGTAGAAGGAGGAGCAGTAATGAAGGATGTAGTAGAAGGAGGGAGCAGTAATGAAGGATGTAGTAGAAGGAGGAGCAGTAATGAAGGATGTAGTAGAAGGAGGGAGCAGTAGAAGTTATAAGGAAAGGATGTAGTAGAAGGAGGAGCAGTAATGAAGGATGTAGTAGAAGGAGGGAGCAGTAATGAAGGATGTAGTAGAAGGAGGGAGCAGTAATGAAGGATGTAGTAGAAGGAGGGAGCAGTAATGAAGGATGTAGTAGAAGGAGGGAGCAGTAATGAAGGATGTAGTAGAAGGAGGGAGCAGTAATGAAGGATGTAGTAGAAGGAGGGAGCAGTAATGAAGGATGTAGTAGAAGGAGGGAGCAGTAATGAAGGATGTAGTAGAAGGAGGAGCAGTAATGAAGGATGTAGTAGAAGGAGGGAGCAGTAATGAAGATGTAGTAGAAGGAGGGCAGTAATGAAGGTGTAGTAGAAGGAAGGAGTAGTAGAAGAGGGCAGTAGAAGAGGTAGAGTAATGAAGGATGTAGTAGAAGGAGGGAGCAGTAATGAAGGATGTAGTAGAAGGAAGGAGCAGTAATGAAGGATGTAGTAGAAGGAGGGAGCAGTAATGAAGGATGTAGTAGAAGGAAGGAGCAGTAATGAAGGATGTAGTAGAAGGAGGGAGCAGTAATGAAGGATGCAGTAGAAGGAGGGAGCAGTAATGAAGGATGTAGTAGAAGGAGGGAGCAGTAATGAAGGATGTAGTAGAAGGAGGGAGCAGTAATGAAGGATGTAGTAGAAGGAAGGAGCAGTAATGAAGGATGTAGTAGAAGGAAGGATGTAGTAGAAGGAAGGAGCAGTAATGAAGGATGTAGTAGAAGGAGGGAAAGCAGTAATGAAGGATGTAGTAGAAGGAGGGAGCAGTAATGAAGGATGTAGTAGAAGGAGGGAGCAGTAATGAAGGATGTAGTAGAAGGAGGGAGCAGTAATGAAGGATGATATTTATGATTGGAGAAAGTACAAGGAAAAATGTGATGATTATTTTGTTTTGTTGTTAAAATCAGATTAAAACTTATGCCATATCAAGTGTATTTATGGACTAGATATTTATGATTAGAGAAAGTACAGAAAAAAAGTATGATTATTTTGCTTTGTAGTTGAAATTAGATTATTCTCTGTATTTGAAAGTGCAAGGAAAATGTAATGATTGTTTTATTTCGTAGTTTGAGTCAGATTAGTCACTGCATTTGAAAGGCATTTGCAGCTACGTAAAAATTAGTCACTGCATTTTGGACACGCAACTAATGGATCAATTGTGTGTTTTTCAGGTCACAAACATAGGGTCAGATTATTCCCTATTTATGATTGGAGAAAGTATAAGAAAGAATATAGTGATTATCTTGTTTTAGTTGTTGAAATCAGATTAGTCACTGCATTAGAAAGGCATTAGCAGCTACTTTCAAATTAGTCACTGCATTTTGGACACTTCTAATGGTTCACTGATGTTTTTTATTACTCTTTTTCTTTTTTTCTTTTACCCTTGGCCAGTCCTTTGTGATGTAAAAAAAAGAAAAAAAGCTAATGGTGAGGTAAAAAAAAAAAAAAAAAAAAAAAAAAAAAAAAAAAGAAGAAGACAACAACAACACCACACACACACACACACACACTAATGGCTCAGTAATGTGTGTGTTTTCAGGTGACCAACATAGTGCTGCATGGCGTCACCCCCCCGCCCACCACGCCCCTCAGAGTGGTGGTGGACTTCTCCTCACCCAACATTGCCAAGGAGATGCACGTGGGACACCTCAGGTCAGAACTACGTAGACACTTATTAATGTTTAACAGTGATCAGAAAACCTTTGTGATTAAGTAATATCGGTATTATTCCAGTTTGACACCGAATTCTGTTTGGTGGATAAAACCATTTTTTTCTGGTGAGTTTTGATGTGTTGGAATTAATCTGCTAACCGTTTCTGTCGCTACTCACTTTTTTCTTTTTCTTTATCTTTTTTTAAGGTAAAGGTTAGGTTCGGTTAGGTTCAATTTGTTTTTCGATCATTTTTGTCGCAAATCACAAAAAAAAAAAATTGCGACAGAAACGGTTATCAAATTAATTCAAAACACATCAAAACTCACAGAAAAAAATAGTTTCGTCCACCAAATTGAATTCGGTGTCAAACTGGAAATTTACCGTAATAACACCTCACTGGGAGACTATAGTATATAAAGACCCTTGACTCCCTCTCTCCCCCCCCTGCAGGTCCACCATCATAGGGGACAGCATAGCGCGCCTCATGGAGTACCTGGGCCATGATGTGCTCCGTATTAATCACCTAGGGGATTGGGGCACGCAGTTCGGCATGCTGATTGCCCACTTGGAGGTAAATATTCGAGTGTGCATTGTTAAAAAAAAGTAAACATTTCATACAATATTATGCTCATGTTCTCAGCCTTAGCTCAGTTGGAAATCAGAAACTATTATTTTTTATAGATAATTAGTGTAAATTTATTCAGAGTTCTAGGTAAATATTCTAGAGTGTCCGTTAATGAAAACAATATATTCTAAGGGATATGACACGAAATAGATATGATTTAAGAATGCAGACCTCAGAATAGAATGTGAGAAGCTTTGAATTATGAGAATGGACCATGTGGGTGCAGGGATCTATAGTCTATTTTATTTATTAGGGTCAAAATGCAACAAGGAGACCACGCCCCTTTGTACCTGATTGGCTGAACGCAACGTATATGTGCATCTTAGTCCATTTTGACCATAATATATATAATAGAATATACATGTAGCCTACTGTGTGTGTGTGAGAATATTTTAGAGTGTCTGTTATTAAAGAAAGTAAACGTTTCATACAAGATTATGCCCATGTTCTCAGCCTTAAGTCAGTTTGGGATCAGAAACTTATTTTTTTATAGGTAATTAATGTTTATTCAGAGTTCCTGGGAGTGTTATTGAAAAGTCAAGCATTTCATACAAGATTATGCTCAGTTTGGGATCAGAAACTGTGATTTTTTATACATAATTAATGTTTATTCAGAGTTCCAGGGAGTGTTATTGAAAAGTCATCAAGAAACAGAGACTAGACATGTAGGTAGGTAGGTATATGTAGGTAGTGTTAAATAAGAGGAACTACCACATGTAGGTCTCACGGTCTCTCGTAGCTTCCTTATTTTCTTATGTTCTTATGTTACATTGTGCCATATGACTTCTGATGTCTGGCACATTCCCCCTTTTTTTTGGCATTAAATCAATCAATCTTATGTTACATCCTTTTGATCACATTTTCAGGTAGTGTTATTGTAAAGTCATCAAGGAACGAAGACTTTACATCCTTATACTTATACTATACTCCTCATATTACTATACAGTTACTACTATTACATATACTACTATACTCATACTATACTACTTACATAATTACATCCTTATGATCACTTATTTCACCAGGACCGCTTCCCAGACTTTGCCACCAAGCCGCCTCCCATCGCCGACCTGCAGACCTTCTACAAAGAGTCCAAGAAGCGCTTTGACGAGGACGCGGAGTTCAAGAAGCGGGCGTACCAGGCGGTGGTGAAGCTGCAGGCGCACAACCCCATACACATCAAGGGTTGGCAGGAGATATGTGAGATCTCCAAGAAAGAGTTCTCCAAAGTGAGTGCATGAGAGTAACTCCTTTTCATTTGTATTAGATATTCTCAACACGCACTCTCTCTCGTTCATTGATTTGTTTTTTCGTTCATTCGTTTACAGCAGCTACTTCATGCTGCTTAAGGTTCCAGATGTTAGTGTGATTGCACTATGGCGTTAGTTCATGTTTAGTTCATGTTCATTGGACTATTGCAATATGGCTTTAGTTCATGTTCATTGGACTGTTGCAATATGGCTTTAGTTCATCTGTTAAACCTCAGTAGTAATCTCTAGGGAAGTCTTAATTGTAAGGTTAATCAGCCAAGGTAGTTGTCCTTCCATTATATGAGTATTCATTTTGTAGGTTTATGAGCGGCTGAAGGTGAAGATCATAGACCGGGGTGAGTCGTTCTACCAGAGTCGCATGGAGAGTGCGGTGAAGGTGCTTCAGGACACAGGGATGCTGGAGGAGGATGAAGGACGCAAGGTTAGTGTCATTATTCTTATTACTTTTCTCATTACCCTTTAACAGGAACTACCACGTGTAGGTCTCACGGCCTCTTGTAGCTTCCTTATGTTCTTATGTACTTCCACATGCCTCTCCAAATGAAACCTTAATAATTCAGCAGCAACTTTATACCCTTCTGATATGTATTGTCCACCAAAATAATCCAGGAGGGGTATAATAAGCCATGCCAACTTATTTGATATTCCAGTTACCTCTGAGGTTGAATATTCACTCTGAGGTTGAAATCTATATTTTTCTGCCACAAGAAACAATGAAAATGCTCAATAATTTACACCAGTGAATTTAGTGTTTACTTTACGTAATTAGAAGTAGAAATAATCCTGTAGTGAGAAGATACTAAAGAAGGTAACAAAATAAGTAATCATGATAGTAGCCAGGCAAGAGCTGGCCATCATCTTGCCATGCTTATCCTGTCCACCATACCATTTACTTCTTACAACAGGCAGCCACATTGTCACACCATTTACTTCTTACAACAGGCAGCCACATTGTCACAAGTTAAACCAGATCTACTTCCGAAGGTTTCCAGCATAACTACAACTGAGGAATAATTTTGTATTGCATTATTTATATTTATTATTATTTATTTCCATTGTAGGTAATGTTTGGCGAGGGAGCAGACATACCGCTGACCATAGTGAAGTCTGACGGCGGCTTTACCTACGACACCTCGGACATGGCGTGCATCAGGCAGCGGATAGAGGAGGAGAAGGCGGACTGGCTGGTGTACGTGACGGACGCCGGACAGGGACAGCACTTCAAGGTGAGCACCAGGGCGGGGGGCAAGGAAATAACAGGCGGCACTTTGTTTGGCATTGTTGTTTTCAGCAGTGTCCAGGTTAGTCAGTTAGAGTTTATCTACCAGTTGTTTTTGTAAGTCTTCCCATTCTTTCTGTTTATTGTGGATTATCTTTTTACTTGTCTGGCAGAAAGTTACTCAATGTTTATGGTGGTGCTAGTTAAAATATTTTGCGAGTTGTTGATAGAACCGAAAGATGTAAGACTCTGTTTATGTTTTCAGTCTCTCTTTGCGTGTGCCAAGAAAGCCGGTATCTACGACGCCGCCAAGACCAGGATTGATCACGTGACCTTCGGGGTTGTGTTGGGGAAGACAGGAAGAAGTTCAAGACACGATCAGGTGAGTTATTGTTATTCCCTGGTGCAACATTCCTCGGTAATTCATGAGAGGGATGTTTGGGTAAAATATGAATAATTTGTTTGAACTATACAATAATAATGATAATTTTATTCTCGACGGAAGGCATACAGAAAAAAAAAAAAAAAAAAAAAAAAAACATAATATATAGACATTATGGAATGATTTTGGAACATTATATGATAAGAATTAACACTTTTTTTTTTTTTTTTTTTTTCCCCTTTTTTTTTTGAGCCTACATATAGTGCCTGTAGTCTATTATTATTATTACTTTTTTTTGTGCTGACAACCTGCCTTGACACGTTCGCAGGTGACACGGTGCGGCTGGTTGACTTGCTGAACGAGGGTCTGCAGCGCTCGGAGGAGAAGCTGCAGGAGAAGGAGAGAGACAAGGCGCTCACCAAGGAGGAGTTCACCAAGGCCAGGGACGCCGTGGCTTACGGCTGCATCAAGTATGCTGACCTCAGCCACGACAGGTACAGTGACACGTATATGTAGTTAGGATGCAGATGAACACACTGGTTTAATAAGTCAGGTGTAATGTTGGTCAATTTCTAGTTTGACACCGAATTCACTTTGGTGGACGAAACTTTTTTTTTTTTCTGGTGAGTTTTGATGTGTTTTGAATTAATCTGCTAACTGTTTCTGTCGCAAAGCTTTTCTTTTTTTTTTTTTTTTTTTTTTTTTTTTTAGAGAGAGAGAGAGAGAGAGACAAAAAATATTGAAAAAAAATTGAACCTATACCTAACCTAACCTTTATCTAACTTTAAAAAGTAAGACAACGAGACTGCTACATCATTCTACAGCATTTAAGTCTTTGCTGTCTTCCGCATGCAGTCGATTGATTGATTTAATGCCAAAAGGGGGAAATGTGCCAGTTTTTTGGGGGGAGCATAATCAATCAATATCAATCAATCAATGTAGTCGAACTTATCCTCCCAATCCTACTACAATATAGGCTACAATATCATTTTACCGCATTTTAATCTTTGTTTAGCATGTAGTCAAACTGATTCTCCCAACCCTGCAGGTCAAGAGACTACGTGTTCTCCTCTGACTAAGCTAAAGTTAAGTAGTGAGGATATTGTAATTGGTAGTGATGATACGAGGAATGCACCAATCAGCTGCCACGTTGAAAAGGGGGGAAAGGCAGGGGGCGTGGCTTCTGGGCAAGTTGAACGTAAATTTACTATATACGTAGTTGAACTGATCGCCACATTTCCCCCTCTTGGCATTAAATCAATCAATCGACTGCATGCAAAAGACAACAACGACTAAAATGCTGTAGAATGGTGTAGCAGTCTTGATATCTTCCTGTTAATACCTGTTATACCTTCCCAACCCTGCAGGGCAAGAGACTACGTGTTCTCCTTCGACCGCATGCTGGACTTCCGAGGCAACACCGCCGCCTACCTGCTCTACGCCCTCACCCGGATACGCTCCATCGCCAGGACGGGTGAGTGGCTCCCTTGCCTCATTGCCGGGTGTGACGGTTTTGCTTCATGTTCAGTCCTTGAGTAGATAAATAAGATGATGTGTACAGTAAGTGTTGTTGTTTTGCTTCATGTTCAGTCCTTGAGTAAATGAATAAAATGATGAGGGTGAGTGGGTCCCTTACTTCATTTTACAGTGCCGTTTCTAGTCTTTTGGGGGCCCTATGCGGAATGCTGTTTGGGGACCCTATTTAGTGAAACTATGGTGGGGGGATTCCAAGCCCTCTAAGGTGGTCCAGGGGCACGCCTTAAGTATTTAAATGCATCAATCTGGTGCACTTTAAAAGGAAAAGAGACTAGATTCTAAAAATTAAAAATAAATAATGGCAGCTTGGGGCCCTTGGTGGCCTTGGTGCCCCTGTGCAACCAAAGAGCTTTATATATCAAGTTAGCAATCATTTGAAAGTCTTGTCTTTCTATAATTCCTTTTTAGAAGATAGAAAAATTCAAGACTACTGTTCATTCCCATCCATTGAATACTAATAGAGAAATAACCATTGTCTTCAGCATGTATAAAGCGAGAGGACATTATGGCTGAGGCGCAGAAACACCCGATAGAGCTTGAGCACGAGAAGGAGTGGAAGCTGGCGCGCACCCTCCTCAAGCTGTCGGACGTGCTCCTCAAGATTACTGAAGACCTGTGTCTGCACTCCCTCTGCGAATACCTGTTTGAGGTAACCTTTGATGTGTTGTATTTATTTTACTCTCGAAAATTATAGAATGTTTCATAATGTCTTTTAGTGTTACAGCAATATTTTGGCCTCCCAGCTGCTTCTTTTTTTTCTCATTTTTTTTTTACATCACAAAGAACTGACCAAGGGCAAAAAAAAAGAGGTATCAAAAAGCCCGTTTAGTTGCCAATCTCTATAAAAAAGACAGTAAGAGAATAAAAAAATCCTAGAGCTGTCATCAGTAGTTCATTATCTTGAGAATGATTAGTCTTAACTGTCATAAAGAAAAAGCCAATATTTATTTGGAACTGTATCTAAGGTTACTTAGAGGAACTATCTCGTGTAGGTCTCGCGTCCTCTTGCAGCTGCCTTATTTTCTTATGTTCTTATGTACTTTTTCTTTCCCTCAGGTTTCCGCCGTGTTCACCGAGTTTTATGACAACTGCTATTGTGTTGAGAAGAATTCTGATGGAAAGATTGTGAAGATCAACCTGAACCGCCTGATGTTATGTGAGGCAACAGCAGCTGTGATGGAGAAGTGCTTTGCTATCCTAGGCATCGACACCGTGGGGAAAATGTAATGGCTGTTGTTAGGTTTGTGTCAGTGCATTTTTTAACATCATAACTGGGCGACAAGATATTTATTCATAGAATCCTTCCTGGATACAATGGTTCATCATATCTGTGTGTGCTAGATCCAGAAGTGCATTCATATTACTGCATATGATCTTTATTTATACACAACATATAAAAGAGGGAAGATGATGTATCCAAAAAACTATATTTTAACAGATATGCCTACTACCTTTCTGGATATCCAAAGAATGTCGCCCAGTAATATTTGCTTAAAAAATGCACTGGTTTATGTTACTTGCCTTTTTGTGATGCTTTTTTATTTATGTTTATGGAATTATTGATCCATTTGGTGCCTTCCATTAATTATAATTTAACAGGTGGCTGGAAATGCTGCTGAATGCACATGTGTACTGTTGGGTGATATGTAATGTATCATGTGTTTCATAATTATAATAATGTAACTACCATTTTGCTTACCACACAATCAGTAATAATGATTCAATGAAGCTGACGAGTATGATTGAGGAGACCCTACATAGCACCTTCTTTACTGTGCTCACAAGGGAGTCAGCACCACCTGAGGCAACAAGAAACTGGTAGTACTTTGTTGCTGGAAATGAAATACTCCCAACATTTGTCTCTTAGGTTGCTGGAAATGAAATACTCCCAACATTTATCTCTGACCACATAACACAAGACCTTCAACACAGCTCCTCCTATCACTCCCTAACACTCCCTGACACACTGAACAGGACAGGCAACTGTAGAGAAACCACAAGCAGTAAACACCAATTTTAAGGACATAAAAAAGGGCTGTATAACAAAAAAAATTACATTGTAGTGTACAGGCAATCCTGTTTTCAACATCTGCATTCATGAAATCAGGAAGTTGAAACTAATTGCTTAACTCAGTCGTTCTGTGAGCATACTGAACGGTATGTGGCATGGGTTTTTTTCTGATAATCATATATACAGAATAACAGTTTATCAAAAAAGTTATGAAAATAAAGAAAGAATCCTCCTTCCATGGAACTTTCTAGGACAGTAATGACACAGACACATGAGGCATCAGAAGAGTTATCCTTTATGGTAAACTTGCAAACATCTTGGTTTGCATCCCTCTGTAAACCTTCACCAGATCATCACTCACATACTTCCTGTACTTCAAAGTCAAGATCTTAGACGTGCATGTGGTGAATAGACTGAGCATGCCGTGAATGAATAGGCTGTGCACAATATACTGATCCAGAAATTCACCCAAATCCCAGAAATATCTCTCAGCCCTCCATATATGCTTCTCTTCTATCGTCCTTGTGAATTGCTTAATGAGAAACACGACTTGAGGCTGACAGATCTTGAACACCAACTCCTGCAGCTTATTGGCACGCCCCTCCGCCCGGGCACAGTGGGCCAACACCCTCACCCCTAGCATGATCTCCTCATCTGTCACATTATGAGTGAGAAGTGTATCAAAATCAGGACCCAGTAACATGCTCAGTGCCTCCTCGGACGTCACACTGAGCAGACCTCTTAAGGGTGCATCCAGTTTGAGTATGCTGCTTTTGGCTTGACTGTATACTTGCTACCATGTGTGAGGCTAGTGTTGTATGAGGTATTTTTGTACTTCTTGTTAACGGTGTATGTGAACGGTGAGATAAAGGCACTTGGGTTGAGGGATCTGAAGAAATGTTGAAGGTTTCTGGTTGACGGTTCTCAGTACTTATTCTTTTGTTATCTGCCGTCCCGTCACTTATTCTTTTGTTACCTGTCATCCCAGTACTTATCCTTGTATTATCTGTCATCCCCTCTTTCTTCCTGGCAGATTCATTTAGCTTATGTTTCTTATTCTTACCAACACTAAAGTTTTTAAGATTTGATAGTCTTATTCTGGTGCTTCTGTGAGTGACTGGCTGAGTCCTTCCCTGTGCACTAGTCACACGTTCCTTACGAGCGTCTCCATCACTGTGCTTACTTCTAACCTTGATCGTGTTTATTCTTGGTCCTTTGGCTGATTTGTTACCTCTTTGTGTTGTCGTTTTGGGTCTTTTCTCAAGTACGCTATTTTTTGTACTGGTCGGTATTTTTTCTTCTTGTTGGTTACTCGTTTCTTTGCCGATATTTTCCTCATTATGCTCCGGATTGTACGAACTGGCCTTTATATTTGCCACTTCTTTTTGTGGCTGGTTTGGTTCTTTGCCATTATTTTCCTTATTTTGCTTCGGATTGTTCGAATTGGCCTTTATATATGTCTCTTCTTTTTGTTGCTGGTTTGCTTCTATGCCGATATTTTCCTCATTATGCTCTGGATTGTTGGAATTGGGTCTAATATTTGCCTCTGTCTTCGTCTCACTCGTGATTTGTGTGTCGTACGGATGAGAAGCTACTGAGTGGACCGTCCTTGCTTTGTCCACCACCATCTGACCTGGCCATGCACCGCCCACTCTGCTGTCCCTCCGTCTGTGCCGTGGACTTTTATTTTCTGAAAGAGATTAATTGATGAGAAAAAAAAATCCTTACCAAAAACACTGAAAGGTTTGCCTGCGACATGGTGGAAAGTACGTCTTTACATCAAATAACATGTCGTACGTATAGTATTGTCCGCATTGCTTATTTTGCTTATATTCAATTTTTATTTAATATGGTCAAAATGCCTAGTGGTCACGTGCTGTTATGTAGTGAGGATGGTGTGTTTGATGTAATGATGATACGAGTAATCTGTACACATGTTGAACATTGAGTGCACCAATCAGCTGCCTCGTAGAAAAGGGAAGGAAGGCAGGGAGCGTGGCCTCTTTAGTGTATTTTGACCATATTAAATAAAATAGACTATAGTTACCCTTGTTGGTGATTGGTAAAGAGAGCTCCCTGGCGTGTCTCCTGCTGAACACGACATTATGCCTGGGATCAGCGTCCTGCAACAGCCTGCACGACACCAGGCCCGGCCAGAAGCTCCTGCTGAGTAGCCTGGGCGCATCCCTCTCTTCCACCGTCACCACGAAGGACCTGTAACCGGCAGCCTTGTGGGAGAGCTGCTCAATGTACAGCACCCCCACACCCTGATGCTCAATGAGGGACCTGAGGGTGAGGTGTGTGAGGTGCGCCACGCGGAACACACACAGATTGACGGTGCCGTTGTTTCCAGTCTTGATGGTACTGCCTGGACGTGAGTGGGTGGTAGGGGGTGGGTGTGGCTGGGGCTGGCTAGGGGTGGGGTCCTTGCTCTCTTGGGCGTAGTAGTTGTTGGCCCACCTGTTCATAATAGAGTGGTGGTGAGCGGCCCCATTTTTGTCTTGGCCACACCCTTGCTCGCCACCCTGAGGAAGTACCGTAGTTCATGTTAGCATTTTCTGTGTGCTACATAAGAACATAAGAAAATAAGGAAGCTACAAGAGGCCGTGAGACCTACATGAGGTAGTTCCTGTTACTTAATACTACCTACATACACCTTTCATCCCCATCCATGAAATTGTCTAGCCTCCTTTTTAAAGCTCCCTATTGAGTCCACACTAACTACCTGACGACCGAGTCCATTCCAGTCATTTACCACCCTGTTTGTGAACCAGTTTTTCCCTATTTCCTTTTTAAATTACGCTTTTCCAGTTTGTTTTCCAGTCCAGGAAGTAGTTCATGTAAGCATTGCATTGTCTGTGTGCTGTACGGTAACAGAAAATAAATCGGTTTTAGTCTGTAATGGGTGAGTGAATTCAGATATTCAGTTAATTACTCCAATGGCGAAGCAATCTGGAATCCTCACACTGCAATGCCCCAACACCACCCCTTCTCTCCTTACAACATCCATATATAATCATGGACATACATTCTCATAATAGCACACACACTCAAAATATATAATCCATATATAGTCCATATATAATCATGTACAGTACGTACATACATTCTCATAATAGCACACACTCAAAATATATAATCCATATATAGTCCATATATAATCATGTACAGGGAGGTCCCGAAGATACGAGCAGTTAGGTTCCACCTGGCATACTCGTAAAGCGAAATCTCGTATAACGAAACACATAACTAATGGTAAAATATAGGTTTGGTTCCAGGACCCCATCAATTTATTTAAAAAAAAAAAAAAAAAAAAGACGTTTTTCAAGCTAAAATAAACTATAGCAAACACAACAAACACACAGCGTCTATATTACCCACACTGTACTACCTATTCTGTAGAAAAAACATTCTGAAAGAGAAAATAGCACACAAAATAACAAACTGCACATTAATTAAACATAAAACATGCATAACAAGCAAAAAAGACGTTGTAATGTAGGGGACGCGGCGTGATACAAGAGAAGGTAGTGTAGCGGTCCCAAGGTTGGGGCCACACACCTGCTAATTACCCTTAAAGGTCAGGCCTTGCCATACATATGCTTAATTACCCTTCAGGTCAAGCCTTGCTGGGGGTGACCTGACTGCGGTCCCAAGGTTGAGGCCGCACACCTGCTAATTACCCCTAAATGTCAGGCCGCGCCATATGCTTAATTACCCTTCAGGTCACGGCTTGCTAGGGGTGACCTCACTGGGGTCAACCAAATCCCCCTTTGTCCAGCCCGGGAGTGGTAGGGCGCGCATTTTGAGCTTGATAATTTTACTTACCCCAGTTTGAATGTCGTATCATTGGATTTTCGATCTCGTATATTGAAAATAGACCCTAATTTACACCTCTCGTATCATCGGATTATCGTATACTGAATGCTCGTATAACGAGACCTCCCTGTACATACATTCTCATAATAGCACACACTCAAAATATATAATCCATATATAGTCCATATATAATCATGTACATACATTCTCATAATAGCCTACAGGCGATATAGGCTTCAACATCAAAATACAAAACAAAAATAATAAATGCAAGTCGCAGTAAATAATTTGGATTTGTTTTAAAAGGAAATAACATAATCACATCAGCTTGCCCTCAGGAAACATGAGGCCGCATGATACAAAGCTGAATGTACGTCATCTTATTGGAACAGGCCAGCAGTGCACTATTGCATACATACAAGTTTGTATAATTAGATGAAGGTTACAGTGTTGAGTGTGGTCTGTAACAACGCACCATCCACGGGCCACCTTGGCTATGTTTATCTTTCCAAGGTTCAAACATTTCCCTCACTTTCCAAGCTCAAAGGGATTTTTTTCTCCCCAAATAATCATGTTCACCATACACTGTGACTGGTTCCTTGACAAAGTTGACATGTTAAATTGACGTTGATGCAACATATCTGAATTTATTATAATTATCATCATCATCATCATCATCATCCCTATCAGTATATTCGCTATCATTATTAGTATTATTAGCATATTCAGGTGTAGGGATATATATACTACGCACACACGCGCGACAAGGACGAGACAGTGACCTAGCTGTATTATCTCATTGATTCCAAAGTCATTCTACTGATTAGATTGTTCCTCCACTTTGTACTGTATATCGATCCTTCTTTGTGTGTGTGTGTGTGAAAGAGAGAGAGAGAGAGAGAGAGAGAGAGAGTATATATAGTGGCCACACATTCCCCTAGCACAGATGAGCTCATTAATATTATCATACCATTCATCTTCATCATAGCTACAGAAACTGCGTCTTGTGTTGTTTGTTACGAGTATCCAACTTATGACACACGATCTGTATACCTTCATCTTGTTAAAATTACTTATACATGATTATCATTAATATATAGGACGTTCTTGTATCATTTGAATTGTGAAATACTGTGACACGAATTCTCCTATACTTGCACACGATAGCTACACTTTATAATATAATAACTATTACAGTATAACTAGTGCGCACATGTGTTGATATTACTCATATATACAATCAAGGGAAGTTGGGAACACATATAAATGTAATAAGGGCTTTGCGTAAGAGGAGGAATGTATATAAAATCAATTCCCCACCAATCAGTTATCTAGGTTGGCTGTGTGTGTGTGTGTAAGCAGTGGCGTAGCTAAGGGGGTTGGGGGGGGTTGAAATCGCCTCCCGGGCCCTCAAGAGGAGGGCCCCCAAATGCATCACTCAATCAGTGCTGAAAATAATTCGGATTAAAAAGAATTTATGGGCATTGAAAGAAATCTCAGAAAGTGTCAAAATGCACCAGAATATGTTCATTTTCCAAAACATTTCCCCCAAACCCCCCAACTGGTTGGGCTGGCTTCGCTCGCCTCCCCCCCCCCCTAAACACCTGCAAACTTTAGAAGGGGCCCCTCCAGGAAGTAAGCCCCCCGGGCCCCCAAATGTCTAACTACGTCCCTGTGTGACGAGTGTGTGTAAGTCAGCAACGCCAACACGCGCCACACATGCGAGGTCACCGTATCAATCCATCTTTCACTTCCACACTTGAAATATCGGGACCGTATACGTAACCCAAACACCAACCTTTCACATCTGTACCTCGAACTTCACTCCATGCAACCGAAGAAAACTTATAGCCTACCCACAGAGCCTACCTGTCTCACCGCTACAAGACGAATAGAGGAGCACATGTGTGGCGTGCCAGGAGGAAGTGTGACAGCTCAATACTACTGTGTCCTGACTGCAGAGTTAAATAAGAGTGCGTCAGGGGCTACGGTAACAGCTGAGTAAGATGGCCACTGTAAACCCGTAGACCCTTTTTTCTTTCTTTTTTACATAGGCTCTAACGTAAAAAAAAAAGGAAAAAAAGGTCTACGGTTGTCGCCGCCGGAATGACAAGTGGCCGTCTCAGTTATTTCTATGGTTTTACTTTCAGTTTTTTCTTGACCAAGGAACATACTACCTATAAGAGGAACATATGACCAAGGAACATATAAGAGGAACATATGGCCAAGGAACATATAAGAGGAACATATGGCCAATTAGGAACATATAAGAGGAACATATGGCCAAGGAACATATAAGAGGAACATATGGCCAAGGAACATATAAGAGGAACATATGACCAAGGAACATATAAGAGGAACATATGGCCAAGGAACATATAAGAGGAACATATGGCCAAGGAACATATAAGAGGAACATATGGCCAAGGAACATATAAGAGGAACATATGGCCAAGGAACATATAAGAGGAACATATGGCCAAGGAACATATAAGAGGAACATATGGCCAAGGAACATATAAGAGGAACATATGGCCAAGGAACATATAAGAGGAACATATGACCAAGGAAGATATTGGCGCCAACATTGCCAATACTACACATGCCCGCTGCCCGCATGATGAACCCGTTGATTGTCTGCCATCCATCACACATGTACCGTAGTATTCACCCACGGTCTTGATCACGCGCTAGGCTAGACGTACGTACTCGATCCTTTAACCGATTTATCTGTTTATCTAGACTCTAGACTGTTTATAATATACACCTTTCTGGAAACAGCTTGATTAGGTAGAGGTAGAAGCTATCGAAAGTATTAGAGTTCAATCTTAGAGCAAAGTTGGATCCTCACACACCACACATACACAACCCATCACCTTGCTGAGGGAAGACAGAAAATGTCCACTTTGAACAGGAAAAAATATATAATAATAATTTTAAAAAAATAATAATAATAAGGGAGCCTCGAATCTACGGCTTACTGAATCTTCCTCGCCTGTGTAATCCAGTAAGCCGTGCGTAGGTTCGAGGCTCCATTATTATTATTATTTTTATTATTATAATTTTTTTTTTTTACTAAGTACGTGGCCCTTTTCTGGCTTCCCTCCCATCTACTAGATTGGATTTGAGTACTGATATAACACGGCAGTAGAGGTGCTGGGAGCGCTCTGGCTTTCGCCCTTTAGACCGACCGTGATGAAATACGTAGGCTACCCTTTTTTCATATATTTTTCCTGCTGATACCTCTCTCTCTCTCTCTCTCTCTCTCTCTCTCTCTCTCTCTCTCTCTCTCTCTCTCTCTCTCTCTCTCTCTCTCTCTCTCTCTCTCTCTCTCTCTCTCTCTCTCTCTCTCTCAAAATTCCTATCTTTGTTTCGTTCTTCACGTCTTTCATCTCTTTTAACTTGCTTGTTTATGCTTACTTTTCTTACTTTTTCTTTTATTTTATCTCTTATATCCACGAAGCAATATATTTTACTTTCTTCTTCTGCTTCTTTTTCTACAACAACAACAACTACTACTACAACGTACCACTACAACTACAACCACTTCTACTACCGTAACAGTAAAGTCGCCAGGACAACTCTTTTTTTTCCATGTACTACAGACGTGTGGTGGCGTTAATACTTACATTTCTACATCCATGATTTCAGGAAAGTTAGAAGGGGCTATCTGGAGAGTCTGTGTCATTTTGAGTCTTCATCTGTGTCATATTATGGCTATAAATGAACAAATGACAAAAATATCTACAAAGTGGCTATAGCAACAGTAGAGTCGCCATCTAGTGTTTATTTACTGAGTGTCCTATACCGCTGTCGTCGTCGCCTGAAAAAAAAACGAGTAGGGAAATTTGAAACCGTCTATACTTGCAGCTACAAAGCATAAAACAACGCTGAAACAGGGTAGATTATAAGTCATGATATAAACTACTGCGTATCATCTTCAGTGGCACATACAAACAGTAGGTAGTAATGCTATAATTCGTAATATATGGCGCCTGGCGACATTATTGCAGCTGGCGACTTTAATTACTGTTATCTACGGTACTACTACGTATACTATATTACAACCACTACCTACATATACCTATTACTACTACTTATTACAACCATTGATCGAACCACTACGTTATATACTATAGTACGCGTATACTACTTCTGCAACCATTGAACCACTACTACTACTACTACTACTACAACTACTACTATACAACCAAATCCTATACATGGTTCACGTCGCCCAGACCAGACTCGCGCGCTAATACTATATCATCATCATTCATGCTATCAGTCAAGGGCAGACATGGAGGGGAGGGAGGGGATGGAGTGAGGGGGAGGGGCAGGATGCATGTTTACTCCTCAATCACGCGTCAACACCAATCTGCGAGTGACCGTAGTAGTACCTGATAGGTGAGATTACACGAGTTGCCTTCTCTCATACATCAAACCACCACCAACTACCATTAAATAACAGGAATCACCATCAATTAATAGTTAAATGACCACATTAAAACCTGAGAATAGTAACACCGTACCTAAGAAATACATTATTTTGTTATATATGTCTATTATGATATGGGGTGGTAGTTAGGGGTGTGGGTAATGGTAGTAGTAGGGTAGTTAAGGTGGTGTAAAGGTGGTTTATGGCATCTGCAGGTGGTGTGAGGATGGGGTGAGCGGAACCTCCTGTCCAGTCGTCATCAGCTGATCATCGACAACAAACATGGCAGCGTCGGATGACCGGACTTTGCTACAGGCCTTTGCCACCTCACTAGGCGCCCAAGAACCTGCCTTACGCCTCCTAATATCCATACTGATAGGTAAACTGAAGGGATGTTAATAAGTGATGCTACATTAGTTTTTGTTAAGCTATGTTACTTATGGATGCACCGCCGTGATTTTTCCTATCTACTACTATCTATCTACCTATCTACCAATCTATCTACCTACCTATTATAGTTTGATATATATGGTTATTAACGATTGTGTATGTGTATGAAGGTGTTGTTTATATCAGTGTGTGTGTGTGTGTATGTTTTGACTGCGTTGTGTATGTCTTCTACGTATTGTAGTTCAGTAATGTAATCTGTAATTTGATCTGCCGTGTGTGAGCCGACAGCATATACACGTGTAGGTTAACCCCTTCATGCCCAGATCTTTCCTTTGCTATATGAAATGGTCTGTTATTAGCCATAAAACTACGAAGAGATAACTAAATATACCAAATTAGGTAAGGGACAAGGATATTAAACTGGTCATATCTATATAATATTGCTTATGTTCATTAAAATCGTCGAATAGTGGTTATATTACAATGACAATTACGTTCTGGGCCTCAAGGGGTTAATGGTAATGGGTAGGAAAGCATTAAGGAATAGAGAGGAATGGGGAAACAAGTTAGCTTAGGTCAGTTCAGGTTTGGTTGAATTGTTATGTTACCTTATTTCCGATATTTTTTGCTTCCCTGTTAGCCTACTTTCTTTCCTACTTGCCTACAACCAGATTGGCCGGTAAATTTCCAGTTTGACACCGAATTCACTTTGGTGGAAACAGTTTTTTTCTGGTGAGTTTTGATGCGTTTTGAATTCATCTGCTATCCTTTCTGTTGCAAATCATTTTTTTTTTTTTTTTTTTTTTTTATGTTAGGTAAAGGTTAGGTTAGATATAGATTATGTAAAACTTAGGTTAGGTATAGGTTCGGTTAGGTACAATTTGTTTTTCAATCATTTTTGTCGCAAATCTATAAAAAAAAAAAAAAAAAAAAAAAAAAAATTGCGACAGAAACAGTTAGATAGCAGATGAATTCAAAAAACACATCAAAACTCACACAATTTTATTTTTTCGTCCACCAAAGTGAATTCGGTGTCAAGCTGGAAATTAACCGGAAGCCCGTCTGGTAATTCACAGAACCAATTTTTTTTATTTTTTTTTATTTGAACAGTTATTAATTACAGATGGCTTAAAAGGTGGCTAAGATAAGGCATTAATGTTCACTTGTCCATTTTGTGCCTGAAACACTCTACCGATGTGTTGGTAAATATATCAAAATGGGGATGAAAGGTGGAAGTAGGTAGTATTAAGTAACAGGAACTACCACGTGTAGGTCTCACGGCGTCTTGTAGCTTCCTTATTTTCTTATGTTCTTATGTAAAGTCGCTTATTTCTTATGGCAGCAATTGAAGAGACCGGTTCTGTATGTGAGAAGGAATATAAGTATGAATATAAGGCTTAGTATAATATAAGTCTTTAAGATAGATACCATTGGGACAGAGGACATCTTTGGCTTTCAGAACATTTACTGCTTTAATTCATCTATCTTTTAACCCCTTCACGCCCAGATCTTTCCTTTGCTATAAAAAATTGTATGTTGTCGAGCCATAAAATTACAAAAAAAACTGAATATACCAAATAAGTTAGTCGACAAGGATACTACACAGGTCATATCTATAAAATATTGCTTATACTCACTAAAAATTCGTCTAATGGTACGCAAATCACTATGGAAAAAACGTTCTGGGCCTCGAGGGGTTAATAACTAAAAAAAAAAAAAAGGAATTGTGCTGCAGTTTTTGCATTGTGTGTCTGTTGCTCTGTGTGGTATTCTTGTAACCCCACACTTAGCACTGAGCCTTCAAACACTCTCCTCTTATATCTACAAACAAGACATATATTAACTTATTCCTCTTCCAGACTCTTATACAGTATTAACAAACAATTAATTAACAATGAAATACATCAACCTAAGTGTTTAAGAAAAGTTTACTGCATCAAATTTTTCACTAGGAATTGGTTAAGGTTAATTATAAGACAAATATTAATTGTGTTAGAAAATTGTTTTGCATTAAATTTTTCACATTAGAATTGGTTAAGGTTAATTATACATCACAAATATTAATTGTTGTCTTGGTTTCAGGGTATCCAATTGTGTTGATACATCGTTATTCCCTCTACTGTAAGAATCCACTCATCCAGCACCTTTACTTCATAGTGACTGGCGTTAGCATTGCACTGTTCAACTATGGTAAGTGTGAAGGCAGTTTGGTAGTATTCAAATTTGACACCGAATTCACTTTGGTGGACGAAACTTTTTTTCTGGTGAGTTTTGATGCGTTTTGAATTAATCTGCTAACCGTTTCTGTCACAAATCCCTTTTTTTTAAATATTTGCGACAGAAACGGTTAGCAGATTAATTAAAAACGTATCAAAATTCACCAGAAAAAAATTGTTTCGTCCACCAAAGTGAATTCGGTGTCAAACTGGAAATTTAACGCCAATTGATATATCCTTGAAGGTGAACACTGGGGAACATACGTGCGATATATAATACAACACATCACTACACTACCGTCAACTACGCCATAGTCGCCACTGCACTAATATTGCCAAGTGCCATATATTACAAATTTTAGCATCACTACTGATTTGTATGTACCACGAAAGAGGCATGCACAGTAGTTTATATTATGTCCCTGTCTTTATTGGTACATACAAGCCTGTAGTGATGTTAAAACTCGTAATATTCGTCTGGCGACATTAGTGCAGTGGCGACTATAGTGTTATTGACGGTAGAAAGTTAATAATGATAATAATTATTTTATTATCACCTGGAGGCATACAGACTAAAAAAAAAAGCAACAACAACAAGACATGGAGTTAACTTAAGTACTAGAGCAAAACAAAGAATACATAATATAGGCACATTAGGGGACATAGTATCAAAGTGCATATAATACATAGGGTATACACTATACATACATGGACACCTGTCATGTGTTGGTTGTTTGTTATGTAAATTTGTAATATTCGCCTGTAAAATTTGCCTGGCGACTATAGTGTTATTTTCTTGAGGGTGGAAAGTTAATGTGTTGGTTGTTCGGGTGTGCAGGACAGAATGTGGTGCACTCTGCGGTGTGTGTGGTGGTGGCGTGGCTGCTGCTGCTGCTCATGGGCGGAACACTCCTCTCAGTCCTCATCTCCTTCATCTTCCAAATGACTTACCTTCTTATTGGTAAGTCAATCATCTTAAGTTTGTAAGTAAGTAAGTATTATATTTTATTTGCTTTAGTACTTTCATTCACTCCTTATTAAGTTCTCTCTATTAAGTATCTCAGTAAGTTTATTCCTGTTGTTGTTTTTCCAGTATGCCTTCGGGTGAGAATGGAATTATTATTATCATTATTATTATTAAGTCACTGGTATTCCTGCCAAACTCAATGATCACAACAAAGGCAGCCAATAATTTCGCGATAGGGGAGAGCGGGGCAGGTTGCATCGAGGGTAGGTTGCATCATTGCCTCTAACTCGCATGTTATCACACGTACATCGTCTTAATACTACTACTACTACTACTACTACTACTACTACTACTACTACTACTACTACTACTACTACTACTATAAACTACTACTACTATAAACTACTACTACTACAACTACAACAATATTAATAATAAAAAAAGTTAATGCGAGTTAGAGGCAATGATGCAACCTACCCTCGATGCAACCTGCCCCGCTCTCCCCTACTATATTCAATTTCAGGTGTCATTAACCCTTTCACACCCAGATCTTTCCTTTGCTATAAAAAAGTGTATGTTGTTAGCCATAAAATTAAGAAAAGTAACTGAATATACCAAATTAGTTAGTCGACAAGGATACTAAACAGGTCATCTATAAAATATTGCTTATATTCACTAAAATTTGTCTACTGGTACCCGAATTACAATGGAAATTACGCTCTGGGTCTCAAGGGGTTAAGGCACTGGTATTCCTGCTGTACTTTAAGTGATGATAACAGGACAACCAGTAATTACGTGATACTGTATTCAATGTCAGGTGTCATTAACAGGGTAATTGATTTAGATTTTTTTGGGTAGATGTCATGACAATATTTTCTACTGTAGCATCATTACATTTAGACATTATCTTTTATTTTATTAGTACGTAGGTACTTAAGTTAATTTCCTTTAATGTATGTATATTATGTTTTTTTTTTCAGTAATACATTATCTTTTATTTCATTAGTATTTAAGTTAATTTCCTTTTATATAGGTATGTATAATATTTTTTTTTTTCTGTAATACTTTATCTTTTAATTTATTAGTACTTAAGTTCATTTCCTTTAATGTATGTATAATATGTTTTTTCTTTCTGTAAAGTACCTACATGATCTTTTATTTTATTAGTACTTAAGTTCATTTTCTTTAATGTATGTATATTATGTGGGTTTTTTCTGTCTATGCCTTCGGGCGAAATAATAATAATAATAATTTTATTTGCACCCGAAGGCATACAGAAAGAAAACACACAGCAACATGACATACAGACATGAGGGAGTGAACTGAAGTACTAAAGCAAAAATAGAATATAATAAAATAGAAATATAATGATTATTGTTATTATTCCCCCAGGCTACTACGTAACGGGCACCGACACTTACGACATTAAGTGGAGCATGCCTCACTGTGTGCTGACCCTCCGCCTCATCGCCCTCACCTACGACGTCTACGATGGAAGGAAAGACCCGGTACGAGGCGGTGCATTTCTTGATGATATTTCTTATTTTCTTCTTTCTTGTCTTTTGTTTTGTTTTGTTTTGATATTCTGATTTTTTTTCTCTCTTCTCTAAGTGTCTTTTTTGGGGCTAATTTTTTTCTTTGTTATTTATTTTATATAGACAAGAAAAATGGCATCGATTAATTGGATTTTTTCTTCTCTTATTTGTTCAGCAATTAACACGGAAATTTATCTTGATTATTCGATGTACCGTCTGTTAATTTTAATGTGTGGTATGTCAGTAATGCTTAAAGGTTATCACAGTTGTTGAAATATGAGTAGCTTAAAGTATTCATGTTTGGGATGCAAGTTTTTAATAAGTCTCAGATTTAGAGAATGTCCTGACTTCAATTTCTACTGTGGCATCATTATTCCTCAGGCTACTAGTCTTCAACCTATACTCTGTTTTTTTTAACGAGGTGAAAGATCCTGCCCCCTTGCTGCTTACTGACTGATATTTGATGCCAGGGGAAATGAATACTACTCTTTTAAATTTCAGCTGTATTTCATCTTAGTTGACCATATTATCAATTAAACATAGGCATCATTTTAAGCAGAAGACCTTAAGATAGAATGGAATTTTTGCCTCGTTAAAAAAAATAGACTTTAGTGGATGTTTCATATAAATCAAAACTGTGTAGAACTGGACGTGTTTCCGTGTTTGCAGGAAAAGTTGTCTGGTGACCAACAGAAGACAGCCCTGCGCTTCACCCCGAACCTCATCGAGATCGCCGCCCACACCTACTTCCCCGCCTCCTTCATGGTGGGGCCGCAGTTCTCTATGAAGCGCTACCTCGACTTTGTCAAGGTATAACAGCAGGGTGTCCTTTGGTACTGGGTGTCCTTGGTACTGGGTGTCCTTAGCTACTGGGTGTCCTTTGGTACTGGGTGTCCTTAGTTACTGGGTGTCCTTTGGTACTGGGTGTCCTTAGTTACTGGGTGTCCTTAGTTACTGGGTGTCCTTTGGTACTGGGTGTCCTTTGGTACTGGGTGTCCTTAGTTACTGGGTGTCCTTTGGTACTGGGTGTCCTTAGTTACTGGGTGTCCTTTGGTACTGGGTGTCCTTAGTTACTGGGTGTCCTTAGTAACTGGGTGTCCTTAGGTACTGGGTGTCCTTAGTTACTGGGTGTCCTTTGGTACTGGGTGTCCTTAGTTACTGGGTGTCCTTTGGTACTGGGTGTCCTTAGTTACTGGGTGTCCTTTGGTACTGGGTGTCCTTTGGTACTGGGTGTCCTTAGTACTGGGTGTCCTTAGTAACTGGGTGTCCTTAGGTACTGGGTGTGGAATAGAGAGAGAGAGATAGGAATAAGAGTGAAGAAAGTCCATTCTTGTATGTCAATTATGGTAGGACAAGAAGTACCGGATTCAAACTGGAAAAGCATAGATTTAGAAAAGAAATAGGGAGAAACTGGTTCACCAATAGGGTGGTAAATGATTGGAATGGACTCAGTTGTCAGGTAGTTAGTGCAGAGTCAATAGGGAGCTTTAAAAGGATCTACGTATAGGCTTCAACATAAAACAACAACAAAAATAATAATAAAAAGAAAGAAGACTAAATAATGTAGATATTTCCACTAGTACCAGAAATGCTGATGGTGTTCTTTAAATGCAGGGTACCTTGGTGGGGTGTGAGCTGCCTCCCTGTCTGATCCCTGGGCTGCTGCGAGGGAGTCTGGGCATGTTCTACCTGGGGGTGTATCAAGTAGGCATCAGCTGGATACCCGACACTTTCATCAACTCCGACGAATATTACGTAAGAACTGATAGGCCAATGTTAACTGAGGAATATTATGTAAGAACTGATAGGCCAATGTTAACTGAGGAACATTACGTAAGAACTGATAGGCCAATGTTAACTGAGGAATATTACGTAAGAACTGATAGGCCAATGTTAACTGAGGAATATTATGTAAGAACTGATAGGCCTATGTTAACTGAGGAATATTACGTAAGAACTGATAGGCCTATGTTAACTGAGGAATATTATGTAAGAACTGATAGGCCAATGTTAACTGAGGAATATTATGTAAGAACTGATAGGCCAATGTTAACTGAGGAATATTACGTAAGAACTGATAGGCCAATGTTAACTGAGGAATATTATGTAAGAACTGATAGGCCAATGTTAACTGAGGAATATTATGTAAGAACTGATAGGCCAATGTTAACTGAGGAATATTACGTAAGAACTGATAGGCCAATGTTAACTGAGGAATATTAGTAAGAACTGATAGGCCAATGTTAACTGAGGAACATTATGTAAGAACTGATAGGCCAATGTTAACTGAGGAATATTACGTAAGAACTGATAGGCCAATGTTAACTGAGGAATATTATGTAAGAACTGATAGGCCAATGTTAACTGAGGAACATTACGTAAGAACTGATAGGCCAATGTTAACTGAGGAATATTATGTAAGAACTGATAGGCCAATGTTAACTGAGGAACATTATGTAAGAACTGATAGGCCAATGTTAACTGAGGAATATTATGTAAGAACTGATAGGCCAATGTTAACTGAGGAACATTATGTAAGAACTGATAGGCCAATGTTAACTGAGGAATATTATGTAAGAACTGATAAGCCAATGTTAACTGAGGAACATTACGTAAGAACTGATAGGCCAATGTTAACTGAGGAATATTATGTAAGAACTGATAGGCCAATGTTAACTGAGGAATATTACGTAAGAACTGATAGGCCAATGTTAACTGAGGAATATTATGTAAGAACTGATAAGCCAATGTTAACTGAGGAACATTACGTAAGAACTGATAGGCCAATGTTAACTGAGGAACATTACGTAAGAACTGATAGGCCAATGTTAACTGAGGAATATTACATAAGAACTGATAGGCCAATGTTAACTGAGGAATATTACGTAACAACTGATAGGCTAATGTTAACTGAGGAATATTACGTAAGAACTGATAGGCTAATGTTAACTCACCTTTATTGATTATATTTACATGTCTTTCAAGTAATCTAAAGAAATATATCATTGGCTTATATTGTAAAGAACTATTATTTTTATATTAGATGTTTCTCATAAGACTAATCAATAATGATGTAGAATTTATTGATACATTACTCATATATATTTTATTAGAATGATGAAATAGTGTTAGAAATGTATAAATGTTTACAGCTTATTTCAAATCTTGACATGATGATGCATAGATTTATTCATCACCCATTTTTTATATATGTCTTGACTGACTTTTTTCTTCAGGATCTAGCGTTGTGGAAGCGCCATCTGGTGGTGGGGGTGTGGGCCAAGATCACGCTGTACAAGTATGTGTCGTGCTGGCTGATCGCGGAGGGCGTGTGCATCATGTCAGGTGAGCCACTCATTCCCGCTGCTCAGGGTTGTACAAGTCTAGTCAAGTAGCAATTAGGTAAGATACACCAGGTACTACTTGTCCACCAGATACAATGCACCAGGTACAGTACAATTAATCCCTTCACGCCCAGATCTTTCCTTTGCTATATAAAATCGTCTGTTGTTAGCCATTAAATTACGAAGTGACAATATACCAAATTAGCTAGTGGACAAGGATACTAAACAGGTCATTATCTATAAAATATTGCTTATATCTATTCCAATCGTCTAATGGTTGTCAAATTACAATGAACATTACGTTCTGGGCCTCAAGGGGTTAATAGTGTACATAGGGGAGAGCGGGGCAGGTTGCATCGAGGGGAGGTTGCATCATTGCCTCTAACTCGCATTAACTTTTTTTATTATTATTATTGTTGTAGTTGTAGTAGTAGTAGTTTATAGTAGTTAGTAGTAGTAGTAGTAGTATTAAGACGATGTACGTGTGATAACATGCGAGTTAGAGGCAATGATGCAACCTACCCTCGATGCAACCTGCCCCGCTCTCCCCTACTTAAGATTATCCATATTTTCCAGTCTGTAATTGAGAGATAGTCGTATAAAGATTAGGTTTTGTCTCCTGCTATGAGTGATAGATAGTTAGTTAGGTAGTTAAGTTATTGACCACACACATTACATTATATCGATATTACAAACATAAGAAACACAAAATATAAATGGATATCTTATACACTATACAAAATATTAGGAGCTAACTGTAGTCCAACCTACTGCCAGGACTCATTTAATTACCTCTCTGGTAATAGTGAAAGATACATAGAGAGCCATAGGTGAATATCGTAATGTTAAGTAGAAAGAAAGCAAGAGGCATGCAAGACATCCTATTAAACAACATTATTTCAGATTTAAAAAAATGCAAGAAAACTGAATATGGGATAATTAACAAAAATAATGACTAACTTAAAAGCTAGCCTACTATATTTTTGTAACATTATTTCAGGTAAAAGAAATTGCAGGAAAACAGAATTAGTGATAAATAACAAAAATAATGACTAACTTAAAAGCTAGCCTACTATATATTTTTTTCTTTCCAAATCTAAAAACTGAAGTATTAGACTGAGCTTAAAAACCATCAGATTTATGATGACCTTAATTTGATAATGCTTGATATTTGTATTTTTGTCAATGAACTACCTCTATATAATTACCCTCACACTTCTTTACATCAAGCTGTTAAGTGACAAGCTCTATATAATCATTAACATTACTAAAGTTAACCTGGTGGTGTGGAGTGATAAATACTAAACAAAAGCTCTTCAGTGGACTCAAGAATTTTTGAGTATCTGAACTGGCCTTAGAGTAGACAAGATCAGTTTTTTCCTTCACCCAAAGTAATCATTTAATCCTGATCTCATGCTGCCATAGTGTCCTCTCATCCTCTCCTTGTCTCATTTATTTTTATTTTTTATTTTTTTACATCACAAAGGACTGGCCAAGGGCAAAAAAAAAAAAAAAACTAACAAAAAGTCCATTTAATTGCCAGTCCCTATAAAGTAATCATTTAAATTTGATCTCATACTGCCATAGTGTCCTCTTATCCTCTTCTTGCCTCACCCCTAGACAGTAACTTCAGACACCGATGGCTGGAAAAATGTACTGTCCATTGCGCTTGCTATTTATCTTAGTAGAATATCACATAAGAGGCAAAGATTGTTAGGCAGTCACTCTTGCAGAAAAGTTTTGACCTCAAACTCTGGATTTTGTGGTTTTTTGATGCGAGTAGAATGGAGTCAGGATACAGGTTTGAAACTCGTGTAAAGTGTGGCTTGTAAATAGGTCAGTGTATCTCTTTAGTGGTTTTCCTTCAACACTTCTTGAATGGGTGTTATTCTTTAACGAAAAAGTTTTTATAGTGGCTTGCTGCTCTGTACTATTTAGGGTGTTGAGACTTGGGTTGTTGGTTCCAGTGCAAAGTGGAAATATGTTGTATGCTATCCATCGTATTATTGTTGGTAGTGTGTGTTGTGCCCTTACTCCTTAGTTCAGTAAAGTGTATCTATACGAAGTACCTTTTGGCTTATGTATCAGTCAGTCTTGAGTCATGTTTGTGCTGCTTCATTGTGTTGATATCTGTACAGGATAGAGGAGAGGCAGTGTATGCATGGACTATAGTCTATTTTTTTATATTATGGTCAAAATGCAGTAAGGAAGCCACGCCCCCTGCCTCCCCTTCTATTCTACGGGGCAGCTGATTGGTGCATTCCTCGTATCATCACCACCAATGACAATATCTTCACTAAATAACAGCGCGTGACCACTGGACAGAGCAATCTTCATTACAAAGGGTGACACAACCAAAAATCCCTCTGTAGTGAAGATTGCTCTGTCCAGTGGTCACACGCTGTTAAGTAGTGAAGATATTGTGATTGGTAGTGATGATACGAGGAATGCACCAATCGGCTGCCCAATAGAATAGAAGGGGAGGCAGGGGGCGTGGCTTCCTTACTGCATTTTGACCATAGTAAAATAAATAGACTATAGTGTTGAGACCCTTCAGTGTCCTCTTATTAACATTGTGGTGTTGTGTTTAGCTGTTGTTCACATTGCCTCTCTGAGATTTCATTAGACTTTTTTCTTTCTTTTAACTTTACAGCATGTTGTGAAAGATTCTACCTGCAATTAAGTTTTATGGTTTGTACTGTACAGCCAAAATTATATATCATAGTGTTCGTGGAAAATTTGAACTACCCTAGAATAGCACGTTAAATGCGCTGAATGTTTAAAAAGCATGCCAGACCACTAATCTTGTTTTATTTATAATCTTAAATTGCTATGAACACATGAACAGTCTAGATTTTACGTCAGCAAGGAATGTCTGCATGTTCCTCCTGCTTTATTTTGTTCATTTTTATCTTTGTTAATGTGTTATGTGTTCAGGCACTGGATGGCCCTCTACACGCAGCAGACAGTCCCTGTGTTGTGACGGTTACAAGGAGTTTCGTACACAAGTTGTTTCATACCCAGGTTTTGTTAGTCGTTTCGTACACTGATTTTGAATTTTTTTGTACATACCTGGTGCCATTTCGTAACTACTAGTCAACTTCAAATCTTGAGCTGATTGTACGAAAGACTATGCTTTCATATAGACTACGAAACAAATTTTTGGTGTACGAATTTACTGGTGTACGAAACAACATGTGTACGAACTGACTGCACCCGTTGTGACTTACCATTACTAATCACATGTTTCACGCCGGTACCTTCTAAAACTATCTCACTGGTCTTAGGATTAGCTTACAATGGCCGGAACTCATCTGGAGGTATGCGATGGGATGGCTGTAGAAACGTCCATGTCCTTCTCTTGGAGAGCTCCACACAGTTTGGCCAGCTCATTCAGTCCTTCAACTCAAACACCAATGCCTGGGTAGCGCAGTAAGTCACACACAATGCCTTTACCTTTCCTGTGTGATGGGAGTGACTAAAGGTGTGGTGGTCTGTTTCTTCATGGTGACTCAACTCTTAAAGATGGGATTAGTCAAAAGGTTTAGTCCACTAAATGATTACTTACTCATTGCTTTGTCATTATGAATTCAGTACGATTTTAGTTATTTGATTGAAATTAACAGTCACATTTTATGGACATAGTTTTTACCAAGGTTAAGGGAATATAAATTTCTTTTCCTTGGCCTTGGTTTTTAATGTTTATTATTAATTTTTGTATTAAATTCCATTGCCAAGAACTCACAAACTAGTAGACTACACACAGCCTATAAGGACTAGCTCCATCTTGTTTTGGTGTTTGTGCCGTTGGACTAATCAAATGGTTGCTTTGTTATCATGGTATTGCAGCGTCCCAAGCCTCCCCTCAGAGCAGAGGCTTGTATGCATGCTTCTGTACGGCCTTGGCTCACGCTTGCTGCTGTGGCCGGTGAAGGTTGAAGGTTCATAATGCTGCTTCCTTGCTCACATGTCGCCCCGCTTGCACCTTGGGCTCACTCAGAACCCAACGGCAACTGCATGGTGTCCGTCACTTGTTGATTGTGTGAAGTTTGATTGTCTGTTACAAATTTGAAATCATTAACGCAGTGAGAATTCATGGATGGGGATGAAAGGTGGATGTAGGTAGTGTTAAGTAACAGGAACTACCTCGTGTAGGTCTCACGGCCTCTTGTAGCTTCCTTATTTTCTTATGTTCTTATGAGAGAATTTGCTTCTCATGAATATAACATTTAGTTGTTTTACATGAGATACATCATTTATAGGCTTGCTTCTGGAGTCAAACTGGGAAAAATAACTAATAACTGTCAACAAAAATAATAACCCTGATTAAAGAAGTAAACGTAAAAAGTAGAGTGAGAGTTCCTGGTTGATAATTGTTTGGTGTCTGTTAGTCATAAGAACTGTAACCATTTCGACGCAGATATCGTAATAGACTTGCCAGACATCCCATGCGGTACGTTTGTCTGCATTGGTTTTCAAAGACTCCCATGAATACGCTCATACTGAATAGCTCCCCAAGATCTAGTACATATCATATATTTCATAAATGTTGCATGGGAAGTGTAAATTTATGAGCGGTTATTCATATCTCGGAAAAAAATTAACGGAGGCAGTAATGTCTATGAATGCCAATTAGGGATTTTTTTTTTTCTTTCGTAATTGAAGCTCCTAGAGTCTGATCTTTATATTTTTGTATTTATTATTATTTTTTTCTTAATGATTCAAGTTCCTATAGCCAATGAAAGATCTTGATTTGTTTGTACAGTAAAACCTCTCGTATTCGGACCCTCACTATTCGGACTTTGACATTATTCGGACCTCCTCTTTTTTTTTCTTTTTCTTTCTTTTCTTTTTTTTAGGGGTCGAAATTTTCCAGCTACATATACACCTAGAATTTTATTATTTTTTTTTTTTTTTTTTTAGGGGTCGAAATTTCCTAGCTACATATACACCTAGAATTTTTTTTTTTTTTTTTTTTTTTTTTTTTTTTTTTAGGGGTCGAAATTTCCTAGCTACATATACACCTAGGATTTTTTTTTTTTTTTTTTTTTTTAAAGGGGTCGAAATTTCCTAGCTACATATACACCTAGAATTTTTTTTTTTTTTTTTTTTTTTTTTTTTTTTTTTTTTAGGGGTCGAAATTTCCTAGCTACATATACACCTAGAATTTTATTTTTTTTTTTTTTTTTTTTTTTTTAGGGGTCGAAATTTCCTAGCTACATATACACCTAGAATTTTATTATTTTTTTTTTTTTTAGGGGTCGAAATTTCCTAGCTACATATACACCTAGAATTTTTTTTTTTTTTTTTTTTTTTTTTTTTTTTTTTTTTTAGGGGTCGAAATTTCCTAGCTACATATACACCTAGAATTTTTTTTTTTTTTTTTTTTTTTTTTTGGAGGGGTCGAAATTTCCTAGCTACATATACACCTAGAATTTTTTTTTTTTTTTTTTTTTTTTTTTTTTTTTTTTTTTAAAGGGTCGAAATTTCCTAGCTACATATACACCTAGAATTTTTTTTTTTTTTTTTTTTTTTTTTTTTTTTTTTTTTTTTAGGGGTCGAAATTTCCTAGCTACATATACACCTAGAATTTTTTTTTTTTTTTTTTTTTTTTTTTTTTTTTTTTTTTTTTTTAGGGGTCGAAATTTCCTAGCTACATATACACCTAGAATTTTTTTTTTTTTTTTTTTTTTTTGGGGGGTCGAAATTTCCTAGCTATAGGATACAGAGCTATACACCTAGATTTTTTTCATTTTTTTCGTAGTGGTCGAAATTTCCTAGCTATATAATATTATACACAATTTTTTTTTTTTTTTTTTTTTTAATACATATCCCCCCATTATTCGGATCCTTGCATTACTCGGACCACTCCTTGGCCCAATTAGTCCGAATATGAGAGGTTTTACTGTATTTATTCATTTGATGTTTTTACTGAATGATTGAAGCTCCTATAGCCAAGGATTTGTATTTTATTTATTTATTTATTCTTAATGATTGAGTCTCCTATAATAGTGGTGGAGGTAGAAAACAGGTGAGTGAGTGAGCCTTGCAGTGTGTCGGGTGTGTGGCGTGTCGTCCCTCTACCTCCTGTTCACCTGTGTTGGGATAGTCAAGTCACACGTCTGGGATGCATTGTGTGGGCCTTGGGGCCGTGGGTTTCATCACAATAGTTTACTCCTTTAACACTCTTTACTCATTTCCTCCTCTCTTCACTCTTTTTCATTGGTTGATCTATTTTTTCTTTTTCTTTGACTCCTTTGACACCCTCTCTTCTTTCTGTCTCCCTCTCTTCTTTCTGTCTCCCTCTCTTCTTTCTGTCTCCCTCTCTTCTTTCTGTCTCCCTCTCTTCTTTCTGTCTCCCTCTCTTCTTTCTGTCTCCCTCTCTTCTTTCTGTCTCCCTCTCTTCTTTCTGTCTCCCTCTCTTCTTTCTTTCTCTCTCTCTTCTTTCTTTCTCCCTCTCTTCTATCTATTTGCATTGCTTTGTCTATTTTTTATAATCATTCTCTCTCTCTCTCTCTCTCTCTCTCTCTCTCTCTCTCTCTTCTCTCCTCTCTCTCTCTCTTCTCTCCTCTCTCTCTCGCTCTCTCTCTCGCTCTCTCTCTCTCTCTCGCTCTCTCTCTCTCTCTCTCTCTTCAACTATATGCTTCACTTTCCATGGTGGGTAAGACTAAAGAGATGAATTGGTATGGTAAACACTCACCCTGCCTCAACCTTACCATGGCACAGGTCTCCATCCTCTCCCCTTAATACCTATATGAGTAATGGCATCTGTCCCGTCCACTCTTGCTAGGCCTCTCATACTCTGGTAAGGACGCTAATGGCAACTGCCTGTGGAACGGCTGTGCTAATGTGAAGATTGGCCTTTACGAGGGAGCCACCACCTTTGGCCACATGATTGCTTCCTTCAACACTAATACAAATGCTTGGGTAGCGCAGTAAGTAGGGGCAAACACCTATGCTTGATATGCTTTAACCCCATTTATTTTAGTGTTATTAACCCCTTCACGCCCAGATCTTTCCTTTGCTATGTAAAATCATGTGTTATTAACCATTAAATTACGAAAAGTAACTATATGTACCAAATTAGCTAAGTGGACAAGGATACTAGACATGTCATATCTATAAAATATTGCTTATATTCACTAAAAATAGTCTATTGGGACCCAAATTACAATGGAAATTATGTTATGGGCCTCAAGGGGTTAATTTATCCATGAATAAGATGATGCAAATTTACGTCATGATAGATGGGGAACTGTTTGGTTTGGTTTTTGGTTATTCAAGCATGTGTGTGCTGGAAAGATAAAAGGTTGCACCATGCCACAAAATATTCATCAGACAACATATGAAAAGATGATAGGTAAATGTTATCATAAACACACGCAAACACACAGCACATTTGCTTTGGAATTAAATGCTTGACTGCAAAAGATACATTGCCAAAAAAGGGAAGTTTGTGCCTGAAGTTTAAGGTATGAATGGATAGACTTGCAATCTTGTTATTAATGTACAATTGTACATACCTCATTTAAGGTTAAATTCTGTACACAATTGATAATATTTACAAGTCTTACAGAACTCTTTATATCACACGTTCTCCCCTTTCTTTTTTATCATGAATTTGCATCATGTTTTGAAAAATGAAGTAATAGCATTTGTAATTAGAAATAGACTTAAAGAATTGATATCTAGTAGTTCTAGATCATCTTTTATATAAGCATAGATCAGGTGAGATAGTACCACCCCCTCACCCCCCTGTCCCAATTCCCAATTTATGATCTCCTTCCCCCAACTAATACACATCCTTCCTTTGACCTAACCATACTGCTATAAGTTCCCGTTCCTTTCCCCTTCCCTCACCGTTTCACTCTTTCCCTATAACTCCTCCCCTTTATTATGCTTTGCCATAGTGCCATATGACCTCTGATGTCTGGCACATTTTCCCTTTTTATCATTAATTCAATTCAGGTGAGATACTATTATATAAAATTATTTCTTGAATTTATCTTGAATTTATCTGTGGCCTTCTCGCCTCGCCCTTCAAAGATACGTGTACAAGCGGCTGCGGTTCCTGAACAACCGCTACGTCTCCCAGGTGTCGGCGCTGGTCTTCCTGGCGGTGTGGCACGGCCTCCACTCTGGCTACTACGCCTGCTTCTTCATGGAGTTTGTGGTCATGAACTTTGAAAGAGATGTAAGACTGTGATGCTTTTTCTGTATTGCCATTATGTTTCATTCTAATTTATCTGTGGTGGATTAGCTTTGCAACTCCATTTCAGTTGCTAAAGAACATGTTACAGGAGCTGTCTTGACTGGTTCAACTGGCCTCTTGCAGCCTCCTTCTTTCTTATGTTTTTATGTTCCTTATATGTTGTAGTATTTTAGATGATAAATTAAAATGTTACTCTAAAGCAGGCTTGAGTAATAATGGTGACAAGGCCTCCATCTCTTGCCCAAAGAATACTGTTTATCCAAAAGCCTTCATTGCTTGCAGCTGTCTAACTACGTGAAGCAGTATCCTCGGCTCCTCGCCATCCTCAACGCCGGGCCCCTCAAGTACATCAAGTTTGTGGTGCTCAAGCTGTACGTGGTGGTCTTCATGGGCTACTGTTTGGGACCCTTTGTTCTGTTGAAGCTCCACAGGTAAGTGTGTCAAAGTATATAAGCGTTGCCTTTACTTGGCTCCATCAGATCCATGTTTGGTGATTTTATATATTATGACCTATATACTTAATGTTCCTTATTCTTATTGTTGCTAATGTTCCTTATCAGCCAAGTTGACATAGAGGGAGTCTTTGTCTGTACAACTTTAGTGGCGTTTGTTATTCACAAGGGTTTATTGAGATGAAATGAAGCCTCCTCTGTTTCAGGTGGTGGCAGTTCTACCACTCTCTGTTCTTCTCCGGCCATGTGATCTTTGCTGGCTGGCCCTTGTATGCTCCTGCCGTGAAAGCATTGATAAAGGCCATTGGTGGAGAGAGATTAAGGCTAGAGAAGGAGAAAGCCAAGTGAACCAAGGTAATGAGACAGTGCAGAACAAGGGGATGCGAGAGTGTGTACGTGTGTCCTGCAGCGTCTATGCAGGGGTGAGAATGCCAAGACGATTGTGTCAAGTTAACCTACCTCTCAGCAGTCCGTCGCTGCACAACCTTGATCACGCTAATCACGTCTATGTGTATCCTTTCATTCATCCATAACTTGATGATATCATCCTAGCATAATTGAATTCATAAGCATTTATTCAGCAGTCCCAACATCTTGTGTATACCCAGCCAGGCTAGCCTTGTGTTTACACACTACACTACTTTCCCAGCAATAGTATACAATGGCCTGTTGGCTGTATTTATATCGGCATGAACTTTTCCTGTAGTGGAAGCCACATGGTGTGAGGTGTTTTGGTAACAGCTTCAGATGTTAGCCGTTTCACATGTTATTTTACATGCCATGCACATTGAACACTGAC
This sequence comes from Chionoecetes opilio, assembly GCA_016584305.1. Taxonomy (NCBI): domain Eukaryota; kingdom Metazoa; phylum Arthropoda; class Malacostraca; order Decapoda; family Majidae; genus Chionoecetes; species Chionoecetes opilio. The sequence continues at coordinate 340,445 of JACEEZ010004415.1, read as the reverse complement.
ACTTGCACAAGTATTTAGTTACCTATTTGAAGTCTTGTCACTGCCTCTATTCTATACTTTGAACACTTTCCTTGATGCATAATCTAGAATAATTTTTCATTTTGTTTTTTTTATGTGCTTTTGCCAGTTGTGCAAAGAAGTCTTTGGATGGATCTGAATTTTCTGAAAATTTTTGTCCTCTTTTCTTTCCCAATATAAATTTTCTTCCAACCATTGGACTGAATTTCAATGACAAGTTTTTTTCACTTTTCTTTCACTCGTTTGCTTATCTGTCTGTATGAGCTCCTACTGGTCACTACCCAGAACTGCATAACATAACTCTTGTTTGTGTTGACTGTTATTAAGAGCAGGGATCTTACTCTAGAGCTGAATGGCTAAAACTTTCTGTCTGGTCACCATTTAGAATAGCTATACCGTTTTGAGAGTCTTGTCCAATATTCCATTTTCAAACCTGTACTTAAACTTTTAATCCCTCTTGAAGATAGCACATAGAGATTACTTAAACAGTAGAGAAAGTGTTAGTTCACGAAGAGGCTGCAACTCATTCCTATAGTATTGTGTTGTGAGGTCTTTAGTGATGAGGGGAATGAGGGTAAACTTTGATAGGACATGTTCACTAGTGTAGACAGACAAACCTTCAAGCATTGGCAACACAAAGTGCGTGTCAGCTTGAGGAGCCATGGAGGTGTAGGGAGACATTTGTACCCTGAATGACCATTGTTTCTAAGAGAGACCATTTTATAATAGTTACTATTTATACTCGTGGACTTCAAGTAGCAATACATATATATGAGGCGCTTATTTCAGAAAGTCGATAAGCGCCACAAACAAAAAACTGAGAAAATGGCTTCAAAGTTTTTCTATGTTCAAAATGTCATATCTTTTAAGGGGAGCGTCACACGAATATTTCCGGAAAAAAAGAAAAAAGTAAAAAAAATGCTTAAAAGATATGACATTTTGAACATAGAAAAACTTTGAAGCCATTTTCTCAAGTTTTTTGTTTGTGGTGCTTATCGACTTTCTGAAATAAGCGCCTCATATTTCCTTTATATGTTACTTTCCTTTGTAGTTTGGGTATATCAAGTTAGTGGATCTTTCCAGGTATTTATTTCATTATGTATCTAGACAAGAATGTATGTGTTGTGCTGTATATAGTGTATGTATTTATATGTATACATCCATGAGTGTATGCACATAGTAAAAGCCATAAACTTTTAAGAACTTCATCATCAAGACAAATGAACCGTCACTTCCTACCAATAAGAGTGTGTACAATACAACACAGTATGATAGTTCACCAACGTGTCCAAGAAACTTTCCTTACTCACCCCCCTGTCCCAATTCCCATTTTATGATCTCCTTCCCCCAACAAATACACATCCTTCCTCTGATCAACCCTACTGCTATAACGTTCCTTTCCCCTTCCCTCACCGTTTCACTCTTTCTTTATAACCCCTCCCCTTTATTATGCTTTGCCATAGTGCCATATGACCTCTGATGTCTGGCACATTTTCCCTTTTTTAGCATTAATTCAATTCAATTCACCTACGTGTTGTAGTTGATGGCCCGTAGGTCTTGTCCTCTGCCTTTCACAGGGGGAGGGCGATCTTCATTCATCAATATTCCAATGTTATTTGTTTGCATTTTGTAGCAATGACAAACAGCAGCTTTGAGGTGGCGAGCTGCCTAGGAAGAGGACTATTTATTATTTTTTAAGTTGAAGCCTTTGTTTTCCCGTTGAAGCGTATGTTCTTTTATTTTTTTCTTTGAAGACTTTTTTTTTTTGTTGAAACCCATTTTATTATATTTTTCGTTGAAACCTATTTTTTTTTTTTTTTTCGTTGAAGCCTTTTTTTTCTTTTCTTTTTTCGAAACCTTTTTTTGAGCCTTTTTTTTTCTTTTCTTTTTTCGTTGAAGTCTTTTTTTTTTCTTTCTTTTTTTCCGTTGAAGCCTATAGCGCCAGTAGGCTATTTATTATCAATCTGGAGGGCGCAGGCTGGATTGTTATAGTGACACCTGTGATGTTATAGGTGAAGGTCCATTAACGCACCTAATGGATCAAGGGTTGTCTCCCTCCTGATACACCCGCAGTCCAAGCCTGTGTTGTCACTGCGGCAAAGTGTATCATGTTAATAATTTGTTGTCTTGTTACCTGTTATGTTATGTTGGATATATTCCGGATGATTTATTTATCATTTTTTCCGTTGCACCATTCTTAACCCCTTCAGACCCAGAACGTAATTCCCATTGTAATTTGACTACCATTACACGATTTTTAGTGACTATAAGCATTGTTTTATAGATATGACCTGTTTAGTATCCTTGTCCACTAACTAATTTGGTATATTCAGCTACTTTTCGTAATTGTATGACTGACAACAGACGATTGTATATAGCAAAGGAAAGATCTGGGCGTGAAGGGGTTAAGGAGAGGTGAGTTATGTTGCTTTGAAGTGTTGCAAATATCATGTCATTATTGTGTCCACTTTGATATATGGAGTCAGAGTTATACTTTATGACTTGCATTTTGAAATAACTATGGCAATTCTGAATGAGGAAAAGTTGTAATAGATATCTCTAGCATTGAAAGGAAAAGTATACTACTCACCTAGTGCATTATGTTATCTAGAACTGACCAATGTAGGATTGTGTGGTTGTATTGTGCTCTTAGGTGAGGAGGAGAGTGTCCAGCATTTATCCTGTGCACAAGGGTAGATGGAGGACCCTGAATTAACATTGACTAGGTGGTTTTAATTAAAGACACTATTTTGTAGTGAATTACAGTATGTCATTCAGGAACAAATATATATAAGAACTTTTGAATATTTTGACTTTGTTTCCAATATACGTAGAAAGACACTTATTATTTTCCTTTCAGTGATATGTATTTATAGGTCTCTGCGAACTCCTAAAAACAAAGAAATACATGAATTGAACAGATTACCCACCAAAAAAATACACTCAAGAAAATACAGGCATTTGCAAAATCTTTCAATGAATTAAGAAACATAAAAAGCTTCACAAATCAAGATTCAGATATATATAAAAATCGAAATTAATTCGTTAAAGACGTTACTGTGGTTCAAGATCCAGAGCTAGATAGACATTGAGGTTTTTGGCCCTATAAAAAGCTAATCTGGCAGCAATGCGCCTTCCTCCTGCACTCTTCCTCGCTTCCTTCTCCTTTCCCACACAGTTACATAAGAACATAAGAAAATAAGGAAGCTACAAGAGGCCGCGAGACCTACACGTGGTAGTTCCTGTTACTTAACACTACCTACATCCACCTTTCATCCCCACCCATGAATTTATCCAGACTCCTTTTAAAGAATTTCCCTCTAATGCTTCCTTCCTGCCAAAAATAATATACTCTATCATAGACCACTGTATACCTGGACTGTTCACGCGACAATGTTTTGAATTGCGGGGCTGCATAGGGGCCTGCGGGGTGCCCGACAAAAAGATATAGTGGTCTATGGACTATCATATAGACTGGTTTATCAGTATATATGATATACTGTAATCTTCGTAAATGTTTGTTCTATAATATTATCAAATAAAAAACAGTAAAACACGCTAAAGAAATGCCATTACGAGACTATGAAGAAATATACATGAACTTAATATTCACTTAACTCTTCACCATTTAAAACTTTGCGAGTCAACTTTTATCATGAAGGGTATCAATAGAAGCCCAATTTTATTAGCTTTCCATTGGTGTATTTCGTTATCTGATAAATTAATTAGAACCATGCATAAATTAGCGTTAAATAAATAAATAAAATCATCAATCGGGTAATTTTCCAGATTGATGATGTTATTTATTTACTTATATATTTCGTTTTCTGATAAATGAATTAGTACCATGTATAAATTAGCGTAGCCTAAATAAATAACCTCATCAATCGGGAAAATTACCCGATTGATGATTTTATTTATTTAGTTAACGCTAATTTATGCATGGTTCTAATTCATTTATCAGATAACGAAATATAGCAATGGAAAGCTAATAAAATTGCGCTTCTATTGATACCCTTCATGATAAAAGTTGACTCGCAAAGTTTTAAATGGCGAAGAGTTGAAGTGAATATTAAGTTCATGCATATTTCTTCATAGTCTCGTAATGGCATTTCTTTAGCGTGTTTTACTGTTTTTTATTTGATAATATTATAGAACAAACATTTACGAAGATTACAGTATATCATATATACTGATAAACCAGTCTATATGATCCGTATATATATATATATATGAATCCGAGCGGCCCTCCGACTTCGGGCCCTTGCGCGACAGGCCGATATTCCGTGCGCAGTCCAGGTATATAGTGGTCTATGACTCTATATATTAAATTATCCTTGCTTCCTGCCCTCCTCCCTTCCTCCTTCAGCCCTCCTTTCTCTCTCTTCCTCCTTCAGCCCTCCTTTCTCTCCCTTCCTCCTTCAGCCCTCCTTTCTCTCTCTTTCTCCTTCAGCCCTCCTTTCTCTCCCTTCCTCCTTCAGCCCTCCTGTCTCTCCCTTTCTCCTTCAGCCATCCTTTCTCTCTTCCTGAAGGTGAAATAAGTATATAAAAAAAAAAAATAAAAAAAAAAAAAAAAAGTGAATAAGTGAAATAAACGGGGAAAAAAATAAGTAGGATGTCCCCAGTAATAGATGTGATAAGTTTTCATTATGATCAATACCATGACAGTGAATGTTTTTTCATGGGAATAAATACTATGGTCGAAGTATATGCAGCTATACGTACTTAAAATTGATATACTGCTAAATTAGATTGTGTGTAGCTAACAATTATTCTGACTACTATCAACATATCCTTTTGGGGAATATGCAATGATGATATATATATCTACGGTAGGGTAGTAATGTTTCAATATAGTAAATATATTTTGGAGTTTATGCTACCAACACATACGTATGCGAGAAGGCCGAAAAAAGTAAACAGTAATGCATAAAGGCATGTGGTTAGGCTACGGTAAGTTGGAGAGCCCCCCTGTATAGCTACCCCCTCTCATTAAAACTATAATTTACATGCATTTAAAAAGTTTACACCATTTAAAGATCCTAAAAGGGAATATTTACTGGGAATATGATAAGTAATAATAATATAATGTATACAGAGGACGGAGATAGAGAGCTGCCCCCCCTTCACCCACTTCGCCCCCCCTGGCAGGAGACGTGACGCATTTAATTAAAAAAGTTTCCACCATTGTAAACATCCTGAAACTGAATATTTACTGAGAATATGATGAAAAATAATAATAATAAGGGTATGCAGAAGAGGGAATTAAGCCCCCCCCTCCTTCCCCCCCTTTTTTCGCCCCCCTGGCAGGAGACAACGCATTTTAATACAGTTTCCACTATTATAAACATCCTGAAACTGAATCTTTACTGAGAATATGATAATTAATAACAATATAAGACATGCACAGAAGAGGGAAAAGCCCCCCCCCCCTCTCCCCCCCCCCCCCCCTTGGCCCCCCCGGCAGGAGACGTGACGCAACCCTCGGCAGCCCCGGTGAGTGATGGGTAATATTTCCCACCATGCCCTGCCCCGCCGCCAATATTCCAACGCCGTGTGGTGACAGTCGCACACACGCCCCCCTAGGCTGTGGTGGGCGTGACACACAGACCTGCAGGAGCCGCGTGCCCCTGCAGGTGTGCGGGAGTAATAAGGCTGGTGGAAGAGAGGCTCAAAATGGCGGAATGTTTACACCTGAACCAGTATGTGTGTGTGTGAGGGGTTACAGGGAGATTCGTACACAGGTTGTTTCATACCCAGGTTTTGTTAGTTGTTTCGTACACTGATTTTGAGTTTTTCGTACATACCTGGTGTCATTTCGTAACTAATCAAGTTCAACTGAGCTGAGTGTACGAAACGACTATGGTTTCATATAGATAGACTACGAAGCAACTTTTTGGTGTACGAATCTACTGGTGTACGAAACAAACTTGTGTACGAACTGACTGCATCCCGTGTGTGTGTGTGCGAGGACCAGAGCCGCGTCACGGATTATCCTGTCATTCCTGTGTCGTGTCCAGGTAGCTCGGCAGGTAGCATGATGAAATACGGTCGGACTAAACACCGTAAACTACCGCAAACCACCAGCAAACCACTGAAACTCCCTCACATTGCATGCAAATCAATAGCAAAACATTAATTTCTTTCAGCAAACTAACCACAAACCACCAAAAACTACCACAAACCACCCACAAGGTTAGGTTAGGTTTGTGGTAGTTTTTGGTGGTTTGTGGTAGTTTTTGGTGGTTTGTGGTAGTTTTTGGTGGTTTGTGGTAGTTTTTGGAGGTTAGTGGTTAGTTTGCTGAAAGATATTAATGTTTTGATTTTGATTTGCATGCAATGTGAGGGAGTTTCAGTGGTTTGTGGGTGGTTTGCGGTGTTTAGTCCGACCCATGAAATATAGCCATGAAAAAGTGGTCAATAGCTATGGTTTAGGGTATTTCTGTTACCTAATATTCACCCCTGTAGGTACCTTTGTTTTCTTGTTTTTTTCTTATTCTCAGTAATCTCCCTTTGTTAAGATTATGGGATTATAATATACATCTATGTCATGTATATCTAAATTTCAACTTCTTGGCATATTCAGTTTTAGATCTACGGTACCATTGTTTTCACCGCGGTAATCTGGTGCCTGGAACTGTCGCCGATAGGAATTCTCTGTTCCAATTTTCGGCGACAGTTCCAGTTCTTGATATTACAAAACCAAAATATATATATTTGATCAATTTTTACCCGTGTTTCTACATTCAGGGATTAAATACCAACAATTGCTTGAACAGTTAGGTTAGTTTATGTACACAGCATCAGCCTTGTATGTATATGTAGAGGAGGCCCCCTTGGCTTGGGAGGTTATACATGGAGGTTGGTTCAGTTGGATAGAATATTAATTGATTCAATGTATTTTTCAATATTTTTGCTCAGTAAAAAGATGTGCTTAAGGTAGGGCCTTCCCTGAAAAAAGGAGAAAAATGTGCTTTAAGACAAATATTTTATTAGGAAAAAAACTAAATTTATCACACACCTACGAAAAAAAAAGTTGGATGCTTAGAAACCAAAATTTACCACGAACAAATCATGGAAAAAGTTTTCTTATAATTTACATCTAAAAGAGAGGGTTGTTACATGCACCCTAAATAATAATGTTATTGGTAGTATGAGTGCTGTCATTGATATTACATGGGAATGAGTGGGGTGGAAACTACAAAGTGACGGCAAGGATGGAGAACTCTAGTACTGTTTCTACTGTACTGGGGGGAAAAACTGGTTCACAAATAGGGCGGTGAATGATTGGAATGGACTCAGTTGTCAGGTAGTTAGTGCGGAGTCATTAGGGAGCTTTAAAAGAAGGCTAGATCATTTCATGGATGGGGATGAAAGGTGAATGTAGGTAGTGTTAAGTAACAGGAACTACCACGTGTAGGTCTCACGGCCTCTTGTAGCTTCCTTATTTTCTTATGTTCTTATGTTCTTATGTACTGGAAGAGGCTGTTTGCTCTTAAATTAATGTGAGAACAATTATTTTCTCTTTCAGGGCAAAGTGTGTGTGTACGTAATGTTATTAACCCCTTGAGGCCCAGAATGAAATTTACATTGCAATTTGGGTACCATTAGACAATTTTTTGTGAATATGAGCAATATTTCATAGATATGACCTGTTTAGTATTCTTGTCCACTAACTAATTTGGTATATTAAGTTGATTTTCGTAATTTTATGACTAATAACAGACAATTTTATGTAGCAAAGGAAAGATCTGGGCGTGAAGGGGTTAATTGTATCCGTGTCCTTGTGCAATTACTTTCTCTTTCAGTACAAAGTGTGTATGTAATGTTATGAATTGTATCCATGTCCTTGTATGTAATGTTATGAATTGTATCCATGTCCTTGTATGTAATGTTATTCATTGTATCCATGTCCTTGTGCCGTGACAGGTGCATTCAAAGTCATGGAGGAGGGCGTGGTGACCATCAAGGGCGAGGTGGAGGACCCCATGGAGACCTCTCAGCACACAAGTAAGAGAGAGCTCATGCCTGGCCTTGAACCGTCTATACTCCCCGCACGGTAAGGTGGCAAAAATGGGGCCCCTTCACTCCCCCCTTCCGAACGCATGGGATTGGCTGAGGTGTTGGGTGAGAATGCCTTACTCCAAGTTTCACCCAAAAGCCCCAACACCCAACACCTCAGCCAATCCCGTACATATATTCGGAAGGGGGGTGAAAGGGCCCCATTTTCGCCAACTTAACGTGCGGCGACTATAAGTATGTGGCTGAGGAACTGTAAAGCCAACAGGTGAACCTTGATCTTTGCCATATAGAGTGACATGAGGGAGTGAGTGTATCCCCTTGTTGCGTTGCAGGTGTGGTGGTGGTGGAGGAGGGGCGGGGAGCAGTGACTGTGGAGCTTCCTGACGGCACACAGGCCATCGTACACAACGCCATCACCGAGGAGCCTCAAGGTGCGGATGAGGGGTGGGCTGGGTTGGCACTGCTGCATGGCTGTGTTCTTGCTGTTTAACGTCAATTTTTCCGATAAATTTTATGAGGTTAGACGGCCGATGATACGCTTCCAACTATCTTTATCCGTTGCCTCAATTTCTTCAATGCCCAATGCTGCCAGATCCTCTTCAACACACTGCCTCCATGTCTTCCTTGGCCTGTCCGGTGGACGGCGACCTGGCACTTCCACTCCAACAGCTCTTCCCAATGCCTCACCACCTTCTCTCCTCTTCATGTGCCCAAACTACCAGAATCGCCTTACTCTCAGCAATGTACTCCTTCAATCCACATTTTCTTGCGACCTTTTCATCTCTCCATGTGATCCCAGTCATATATCTCAACATTCTCCGAACACATCCTCCAACTTGATCTGTAATGTGGTGGAAGGCAAGGCTGAAATACTGTTCTGGCCTCTTGTAGCTTCCTTATTTTCTTATGTCCTTATGGAAGGCAAGGCTGAAATACTGTTCTGGCCTCTTGTAGCTTCCTTATTTTCTTATGTTCTTATGGAAGGCAAGGCTGAAATACTGTTCTGGCCTCCTGCGTCTTGACTCATGTATTGTGTGGCCTAACAGATGACATGGAGGGCGTGGCCATTCAGCTGGATGATGGCCGGATAGGCTACATCTGCGGGGACACCCTTCTGCAGGCCATGTCCGAGGGCCAGGACGCCATGCTGCCGGGACCCAAGTTTGTCTGCCGCTTCCAAAACTGTGACAAAAGTTACTCCTCCGTACATCACTTGAAAGTAATAATTTTTAGTCTTACGTACTTTTAGTCATACATAATTTTAGTCATAATTTTTAGTCATACATACTTTTAGTCATACATAATTTTAGTCATAATTTTTAGTCATATGTACTTTTAGTCATACATAATTTTAAGTCATAATTTTTAGTCATGTACTTTTAGTCATACATAATTTTAGTCATACGTACTTTTAGTCATACATAATTTTAGTCATAATTTTTAGCCATACGTACTTTTAGTCATACATAATTTTAGTCATAATTTTTAGTCATACGTACTTTTAGTCATACATAATTTTAGTCATAATTTTTAGTCATACGTACTTTTAGTCATACATAATTTTAGTCATAATTTTTAGTCATACGTACTTTTAGTCATACATAATTTTAGTCATAATTTTTAGTCATACCTACTTTTAGTCATACATAATTTTAGTCATAATTTTTAGTCATACGTACTTTCAGTCATACATAATTTTAGTCATAATTTTTAGTCATACGTACTTTTAGTCATACATAATTTTAGTCATAATTTTTAGTCATATGTACTTTTAGTCATACATAATTTTAGTCATAATTTTTAGTCATACGTACTTTTAGTCATACATAATTTTAGTCATAATTTTTAGTCATACGTACTTTTAGTCATACATAATTTTAGTCATAATTTTTAGTCATACGTACTTTTAGTCATGCATAATTTTAGTCATAATTTTTAGTCATACGTACTTTTAGTCATGCATAATTTTAGTCATATGTACTTTGTCATACATAATTTTAGTCATAATTTTTAGTCATACGTATGTGAGGTTTCTAGCATTTGAAAATTTCCTGTCAAGTTTGTCTGCCGCTTCCAAAACTGTGACAAATCTTACTCCTCCGTACATCACTTGAAAGTAATATTTTTTAGTCATACTTTGTGAGGTTTCTAGCATTTGATAATTTCCTGTCTTGAGTCTTTAAAAGTTGAGTCTTGCCAGATTTAATCTCTAAGAATAATAATAAACATTTAAACAAGTGTATAATTATGGGGTTGTACTTTTTATAGTTATGTATTATATTGTTATCATGGCTTGTATTAGGTGAATTAGAATATTAACACTTGATTAGTTGTTTGTTAGATTAGTACTTACCTGTTAGTTGTTTGTTAGATTAGTACTTACCTGTTAGTTGTTTGTTAGATTAGTACTTACCTGTTAGTTGTTTGTTAGATTAGTACTTACCTGTTAGTTGTTTGTTAGATTAGTACTTACCTGTTAGTTGTTTGTTAGATTAGTACTTACCTGTTAGTTGTTTGTTAGATTAGTACTTACCTGTTAGTTGTTTGTTAGATTAGTACTTACCTGTTAGTTGTGTGTTAGATTAGTACTTACCTGTTAGTTGTTTGTTAGATTAGTACTTACCTGTTAGTTGTTTGTTAGATTAGTACTTACCTGTTAGTTGTTTGTTAGATTAGTACTTACCTGTTTCTATGGATGTGAAGTGTGAGTTTCATTTGCATTTATTGGAATTAACCTGAAAAAACATGTTATTACTATATGGAACCGTGGTAAATATAATCATCCATGTTCTCCTTTAAAATCTAAAACCCAAAAAGGTAGGTGAAAATACTAGTCAGGTAGTTAGTGCGGAGTCAATAGGGAGCTTTAAAAGGCGGCTAGATAATTTCATGGATAGGGATGAAAGGTGGATGTAAGTAGTGTTAAGTAACAGGAACTGCCACGTGTAGGTCTCGCGGCCTCTTGTAGCTTCATTATTTTCTTATGTTCTTATGTTGTTCCGTACCTTTAAATTGTGTTTCATATTGATTGAGACTAGAAAATTGCTTCCAAGGTGGTTTTATGTCATATTTGCCTCATAATAACAATGAATTATTATAAAGGTAAAGGGATATTTATGGCAAGATTATGTTCTTATGTAACTCGTCTCATCACATAAGAACATAAGAAAATAAGGAAGCTACAAGAGGCTGTGAGACCTACACGAAGTAGTTCCTGTTACTTAACTCTACCTACATCCACCTCTCTTCCCCATCCATGAATTTATCCAGACTCCTTTTAAAGACCCCAATAGACACTGCATTGACCACCTGACAACTGAGTCCATTCCAATCATTCAACCCTATTGTGAACCAGTTTCTCCCTATTTCCTTTTTAAATTACGCTTTTCCAGCTTGAATCCATTACGTATCAGTTACTTATAATATCTCTCGTCTCATCACGTTCCAGACTCACCAACGTAACCACACAGGTCAGCGGCCGCACATCTGTCACACCTGCAAGAAGCGCTTCACCACCGGCTATGCCTTGAAGTCCCACCTGCGCACCCACACGGGGGAGAAGCCGTACAAATGTCCCGAAGAATTGTGTCCCAAGTCTTTCAAAACCTCGGGGGACCTTCAAAAACATGTCCGCACACACACAGGTGAGGACGACTTAATAATAATAATAATAATGATTTTAATATCACCCGGAGGCATACAGACAAAAAAAAAGCAACAACAACAAGACAAGGAGTTAACTTAAGTACTAGAGCAAAACAAAAAATACATACTATAGGCACATTAGGGGACATACGTAGTATCAAAGTTCATATAGTACATAAGGTATACATACATGGACACCTGTGCTACCCCACATTGTGCACAAACAGCAGACTGCAAACTCAAGCTCTTAATACCATGGAGTATTGGATCAAAGCAGCTTTATTGTAGTAAAACAAGAAGCAAAGGGTTCAAACTGGAAAAGCGTACATTTGAAAAGGAAATAGGGAAAAACTGGTTCATAAATAGGGTGGTAAATGATGCCAATGGATTCGGTCGTCAGGTAGTTAGTGCGGAGTCAATAGGGATTTTTAACAGGAGGCTAGACAATTTCATGGATGGGGATGAAAGGTGGATGTAGGTAGTGTTAAGTAACAGGAACTACCACATGTAGATCTCACGGCCTCTTGTAGCTTCCTTATTTTCTTATGTTCTTAATGAAATAATACAGAGCTTTTTTTCATCTTACAGGTGAACGACCCTTCAAATGTGAGGTTTGTGAGAAATCGTTCACCACGTCTAACATCAGAAAAGTGCACATGAGGGTCCACACGGGTGAGTTGTTGTGTAGAGTCTGGGTTTTTTTTACGAGGTGAAAAATCCTGACCCCTTGCTGCTTACTGACTGATATTTGATGCCAGGAGAAGGGAATATTGCAGTTCTTCTTCTAAATTTCAGTTGTATTTTATCATAGTTTACCATATTATCAGGTAAACATAGGCATAATTTAAAGCATGAGACCTTAAGATAGAATGGAATTTTTGCCTCGTTAAATAAAATAGACTATAGTGTTGCCATTGAACAGAAAGTTATGCATGTTAACCCCTTCACACCCAGATCTTTCCTTTGCTATATAAAATTGTCTTATCGAGCCATAAGATTACGAAAAGTAACTGAATATACCAAATTAGTTATAGGATACTAAACAGGTCATAGCTATAAAACATTGCTTATATGCACTACAAATCGTCTAATGGTACACAAATTGCAATGGAAATTACGTTCTGGGCCTCAAGGGGTTAAGGTGATGTGCAGTGAAGCATGGTCTTGTATTGAGCATATTTAGTAACTTTTGTTGTTCCTTTAACTGTCAAAGTAAAACCACTCATACACATTCCCTGATTTCCCTCCCACCTGCGTTGTTCATTATCTTAAGGAATACAAGTTGAATTACCGTACTAACCAATTTATCTCGTCGGTAACGTATACTTCGTGCTGTAATTTTGTATGTTGCTCTTCTTATTGTCTAGTGGTATGTGAAATGCCTTGAAATATGAGATAACGCCTTAACCCCTTCACGCCCAGATCTTTCCTTTGCTGTATATAATTGTCTGTAATTAGCCATAAAATTACGACAAGTAACTTAATATACCAAATTAGCGAGTGCACAAGGGTACTAAACAGGTAAAATCTATAAAATATTGCTTATATTCACTAAAATCGTCTAATGGTACCCAAATTACAATGGAAATTACGTTCTGGGCCTCAAAGGGTTAGAGTGCCCCTCACTCATCCCAGCCTTCCCCGCACAGGATTTATTATTATTATTATTATTTTTTTCTCATTAAATTAATCGATCCATCAATCCCCGCACAGGAGAGAAGCCGTACGAGTGTCAGTACGAGGGGTGTGGCCGACGGTTTGCCTCCGCCACCAACTACCGGAACCACTGTCGCATCCACACGGGAGAGAAACCCTACGTGTGCTCGGTCCAGGCAGGTGTTGAGCTCATGTACTGTTGGTTATGCTTGTTTGTTGGTGTGGATGTACTGTTGGGTGTGGGCCAGGCAGGGGGGAATTTAGGTGGTGGTAGTTTTTTTTTTATTGGGGGGGGGGGGGGGGTGACAGGTGAGGGTAGTAATTCAAGTGACGTTTTTGTTTTGTTTTTCTCGGGGGACAGTTGAGGGTAATTCAGGGTGTTTTTTTTTTTGTTTTTTTTGCTGGGGGTGACAGTTGAGGATAATTCAGGTGATTTTTTTTTTTTTTCTTTGCTGGGGTGACAGTTGAGGGTAATTCAGGTGATTTTTTTTTTTTTTTTTTTTTTTTTTTTTTGCTGGGGTGACAGTTGAGGGTAATTCAGGCGACTTTTTTTTTTTTTTTTTTTTTTTTTTTTTGCTGGGGTGACAGTTGAGGGTGATTCAGGTGATTTTTTTTTTTTTTTTTTTGCTGGGGTGACAGTTGAGGGTAATTCAGGTGATTTTTTTTTTTTTTTTTTTTTTTTTTGCTGGGGGTGACAGTTGAGGGTAATTCAGGTGATTTTTTTTTTTTTTTTTTTTTTTTTTTTTTTGCTGGGGGTGACAGTTGAGGGTGATTCAGGCGATTTTTTTTTTTTTTTTTTTTTTTTTTTTTTGCTGGGGTGACAGTTGAGGGTTATTCAGGCGTTTTTTTTTTTTTTTTTTTTTTTTTTTTTTTTTTTTTTTTTTTTTTTTTTTGCTGGGGTGACAGTTGAGGGTGATTCAGGCGACTTTTTTTTTCTTTTTTTTTTTTGCTGGGGTGACAGTTGAGGGTAAATCAGGCGACTTTTTTTTTTTTTTTTTTTTTTTTTTTTTTTTTTTTTTTTTTTTTTTTTTTTTTTTTTTTTTTGCTGGGGTGACAGTTGAGGGTGATTCAGGCGACTTTTTTTTTTTTTTTTTTTTGCTGGGGTGACAGTTGAGGGTGAATTCAGGCGACTTTTTTTTTTTTTTTTTTTTTTTTTTGCTGGGGTGACAGTTGAGGTTAATTCAGGCGACTTTTTTTTTTTTTTTTTTTTTTTTTGCTGGGGTGACAGTTGAGGGTAATTCAGGCGACTTTTTTTTTTTTTTTTTTTTTTTTTTTTTTTTTTTTTTTGCTGGGGTGACAGTTGAGGTAATTCAGGTGATTTTTTTTTTTTTTTTGCTGGGGGTGACAGTTGAGGGTGATTCAGGTTTTTTTTTTTGGGGGGGAGTGACAGTTGAGGGTATTTAAGTTTTGTTTTTCTCTCTCTGGGTGACAGTTAAGGGTACATAATTCTGGCGGTTTTTTTTTTTTTTCCAATCTTATTATTTAGGAATTTGTTCACTGGAGGTGGCTGGAATTTGAATACCTAATTGAAGATTATTTCTTTTCAGAACTGTGGTAAAAGGTTTACGGAATATTCCTCTTTGTACAAACACCACATGGTCCACAATCAACAGAAGAGATATTACTGTAGTCTTTGTGGCAGGTTCTACAGACAGATGTCAACACTATTAGTTCATAAGGTAAGACACATCACTTAGGCATGTTGTAATACTTGCATTCTATTTATTTATATGACTTTCTTTGTGATTTAAAATGAATGACTTAACAGTTTATGCATACATACTATGGGTAAAACAAGTATTGGTGCACTATATGCGTGAAACATTCTGACACTACGGAACGAAGAAACCAAAAACCCTCCCATATCATCAGCATTTGACCGAATGTTTACAGTATTCATCGGACCCCTGGGCACCGATACTTGTTTTACCCATAGTACTTGTTAGAATGAAGTGAAGTAGATTTCCCAGTCCTGTTTCATTTCCACATTATGACAGCGTACATGTCACATATATAATACAGCCGTACTCAAACCCTTCACGTCCAGATCTTTCCTTTGCTATATGAAATTGTCTGTTAGCCATAAAATTACAAAAAGTAGCTAAATAAACCAAATTAGTTAGTGGACAAGGATACTAAACAGGTCATATCTATAAAAACATTGCTTATATTCATTAAAATGGTGGTCAAATTACAATGGAAATTACGTTCTGGGTCTCAAAGGGTTAAATCAATCAATTCTCCCTGCAGCGAAGTGTCCACAACATAATAGACAGCGAGGAAGGGCAGATGCTGTGGATGCCGGCAGGCCTGGACATCTTGGCGGAGGACCAGGATGGGAATGAGGTGAGCCTGCAGGAGGGAACCACCCTGCTGCCGGCCGCCTCCACCTCCACCCCCCGAGCCATCCACCTCCCCTCCGGCATGGTGGTCAAGAAGCAGGACCAGGTGAGGGCAATATAAACACTCAAAACACTTGTATTTATGAATAACACTTTCTAATCTTAGAACATAAGAAAATAAGGAAGCTACAAGAGGCCGTGAGACCTACACGAGGTAGTTCCTGTTACTTAACACTACCTACATGCACCTCTCTTCCCCATCCATGAATTTATCCAGACTCCTTTTAAAGACCCCTATAGACTCCGCATTGACCACCTGACGACTGAGTCCATTCCAATCATTCACCACCCTATTTGTGAACCAGTTTCTCCCTGTTTACTTTTTAAATCTACGCTTTTCCAGCTTGATTTCCCATCTTGGTGAAGTAATATTTATACATTTACGAATTTAAAAAAAAATCCAATATTACGTGTTTGTGAGAGAGAGAGAGAGAAAGGGAGGGAGGAGGTGGGGGGATGGAGGACAGATAGGAAGGCGCTATGAATTTTACTAGCTAGGGTAAAATATGTCGTCTTTGGTTAACCCGCGGGGAAGATTTTCTGGCTGGGGAAAAGAACGGTGGCCGAGGTGTGCAATCAGCTGTGGCGACTATAGTGCCATCTTGTAAAATTGATACGGACAGTAATGGCAACATATTACAAAAAAAATTTACAAGTAGTGTTCTAGATTTGTATTTGTGTCAGTATTTCACATGAATTAAAGGTTTATGTATTAGTATGAGTATGATATTATTATTCTCTCTCTCTCTCTCTCTCTCTCTCTCTCTCTCTCTCTCTCTCTCTCTCTCTCTCTCTCTCTCTCTCTCTCTCTCTCTCTCTCTCTCTCTTCTCTCTCTCTCTCTCTCTCTCTCTCTCTCTCTCTCTCTCTCTTCTCTCTCTCTCTCTCTCTCTCTCTCTCTCTCTCTCTCTCTCTCTCTCTCTCTCTCTCTCTCTCTCCCCTCTCTCCTCTCTCTCTCTCTCTCCTCTCTCTCTCTCTCCTCTCTCTCTCCTCTCCACTCACTTCTCTCGCTCTCTTCTCTCTCTTCTCTCCTTCTCTTCTTTCATCTGATGCTTCTCTCTCTCTCTATCTTTCTCTTCCTTCTTCTCTCTCTCTCTCTCATCTACCACCACACCACCACGCTACTTACTAACCGTACTTTTTTGTACTACAGTTACTACACTCCTGTCTCTCCTTTCATAAGGCTGTACGTGAGTCAGCGAAGTAGGGGGGGGGACAGGCGCAACATTTTTCCTTAACATTAATACCATACTGCTCTCTTTCTCTTCACCGACACACCACAAACACTGCACCGCATTGACAGCAATATTACCAGTATTTTTTTGTATTGTTTATCAGATTTATACAGTCATTGACCATCCAGTGACTGCATAACTGCCAAACTGCAGTCAGGAATCATGGGAGGTCTCCGAGGCTGTCTGCGGACGACCCAGTGCAACCTGGACTGGACGCATAACGGCTCCATCTTTGTCTTCACCGACCCCACAAACCTGGCAACCCTGCAGGTATGACTCATATAGCTGTTTAGTTCTTCTATGAGTGATGCTTACATTTTGTCTATCTATGTTTATCATGTCTATCTTATGTAAATTGGGATCCATCTTTGTCTTCACCGACCCCACAAACCTGGCAACCCTGCAGGTATGACTCATATAGCTGTTTAGTTCTTCTATGAGTGATGCTTAAATTTTGTCTATCTATGTTTATCAATGTCTATCTTATGTAAATTGGGATCCATCTTTGTCTTCACCGACCCCACAAACCTGGCAACCCTGCAGGTATGACTCATATAGCTGTTTAGTTCTTCTATGAGTGATGCTTAAATTTTGTCTATCTATGTTTATCAATGTCTATCTTATGTAAATTGGGATCCATCTTTGTCTTCACCGACCCCACAAACCTGGCAACCCTGCAGGTATGACTCATATAGCTGTTTAGTTCTTCTATGAGTGATGCTTAAATTTTGTCTATCTATGTTTATCAATGTCTATCTTATGTAAATTGGGATCCATCTTTGTCTTCACCGACCCCACAAACCTGGCAACCCTGCAGGTATGACTCATATAGCTGTTTAGTTCTTCTATGAGTGATGCTTAAATTTTGTCTATCTATGTTTATCAATGTCTATCTATGTAAATTGGGATCCATCTTTGTCTTCACCGACCCCACAAACCTGGCAACCCTGCAGGTATGACTCGTATAGCTGTTTTGTTTCTCTATGAGTGATGCCTAAATTTTGTCTTCTATGTATTTGTATATTTATCTTTTATGTATTTGTATATTTATCTTTTATGTATTTGTATATTTATCTTTTATGTATTTGTATATTTATCTTTTATGTATTTGTATAATTTTTATGATATTTTATTTTTTATGTATTTGTATATTTATCTTTTATGTATTTGTATATTTATCTTTTATGTATTTGTATATTTATCTTTTATGTATTTGTATATTTATCTTTTATGTATTTGTATATTTATCTTCTATGTACACACAAACCTCGATTTCCCGGACCTCGATTTCCCGGATATCGGATTTGCCGGACAAAATCCGAGGTCCGGGGATATATCAGTCTCGGACAAAAATTTTTTTTTTTTTTTTTTTTTTTTTTTTTTTTTTTTTTTTTTTTTTTTTTTTTTTTTTTTTTTTTTTTTTTTTTTTTTTTTTTTTTTTTTCATTGAAATGCCTGGTCCTGTTCGTAAATTGACCAAGTCGTCCGGCGGTCCGAGCGTCTCTTGTCACCCCTGGTCAGTGTCCGCGCCTCCTGCCAGGTGACAGCATGCTCAGCAGTCGTATTGTTTACATTTGGGCACACGACACTCACGGTTCACCTGCACAGCCTCCGTTAGTCCCCTGACCCCCACTGCCCCTGGTGCAGGAACGTCTCTTGAGACTATTGAACACTTTCTGCTGCCTCCCGCCAGGTGGCTGCATGCTCAGCGGACGTAAAAGTCCGCGGCGGGGTAGTTGATATTGTCGGTTGCCGGACAGTAAATACTAGAGTAGGATAAACGTCCGGGGATGGGTAATGGCATCGGACTTTTTTTTTTTTTTTTTTTTTTTTTAACTTGCGATTCCCGGACTTTTGCGGTTCCCGGACCAGTGCTCCCCCCTATTAGTCCGGGAAATCGAGGTTTGTGTGTATTTGTATATTTATCTTCTATGTATTTGTATATTTATCTTTTATGTATTTGTATATTTATCTTTTATGTATTTGTATATTTATCTTTTATGTATTTGTATATTTATCTTTTATGTATTTGTATATTTATCTTTTATGTATTTGTATATTTATCTTTTATGTATTTGTATATTTATCTTTTATGTATTTGTATATTTATCTTTTATGTATTTGTATATTTATCTTTTATCTATATAACTTGCTCTGTTTTTGCAACTCTGTCAAAGGGAGGGCCATTTGTTTTTGTTCTGTATCCCATATTGTCTGTAGGCTATTTTACTTCAGGGCTGTGATGGTTGGCCCTTGATGCTATAATTCTTCCTAACAGCTCATCTATTACGTGTTTGTATGTAGAGGATGAATCTTCTGAGTTTCTTTTGGCATAGCATTTATTTTGACAGAGTATCTTTTTCCTTGACAGTTGGCAGTGGCGGGCTCAGCAGAGTGTGAGACAGGTTTAGGAGACACTGTGGAGGTGATACGTCTGGATGACTTCACCAGCGTCGCCGAGTCCACCATTACCGAGGACGTGCCGGAGACCACCACCTTGAAGCAGGACCTGTGTGCGAGGAAAGGCAAGCTCATTATAGTAAAGGAAGTTGGTCTAAAAGAGGGAAAATCTAGCCATTGAGGTTTGATGTGGTACGTTTTGCTCCCTCATTGCAAAGTACTGGTCCTCTGAAATACCCTTATGTACAGGTAAATAAGTATGTACTAGTATATGGTGGTGTCAGATACAGGGTAAGAGTATTGTATCCAGTTAACTTATAAGTGTGATGTCCTATAGGTTACTTGACAAAGCTAAATGCCACGTTAAAAGGAAGGATGAATTTCAGTGTACATGTGGTGTTGATTTTTTTCTTTCTTTTTTTTTCTGTTATGATTATTTTGCATTTTTTTTATTTAATTCGTTGTTCTGTAGTGTTCCATATCTGATGACTTAATTTTTTATCATAATTATTTACCAGTTTTTTACTTAATTCGTTGTTCTATATGTAGTATTCCATATCTGATGACTTAATTTTCTATCATAATTATTTACCAGTTTTTTATTTAATTCGTTGTTCTGTAGTATTCCATATCTGATGACTTATTTTTTCTATCATAATTATTCTGCAGTTTTTATCCTGCATTCCGTATTTGATGACTCCAGTATTCCAGAACCTTCTCGTAACTTTTTTCCAAATCCTGGTATCTGTTTTTTCACCTCCAACAAGATAAGTCCTAACCTAACCTAACTTAACCTAACCTAAACCTACTTATGTACCGTTGAGAAAGGCTGGAACCTGACAGATTTTTTATTTCTCTTCATGTTTCAACTCATATAAGATTAAACGATAGAAAAAGAGTAAGGCTTAATCACATTTTCATCGTTTGAGTCTTAGCTACTTTTATCACTGCCACTCTATTTTAGTACATTGTCAAATCTATAGGGTATTAACCCCTTGAGGCCCAGAACGTAATTTCCTTTGTAATTTGGTGCCATTAGATGATTTTTAGTGAATATAAGCAACATTTTATAGATATGACGTGTTTAGTATCCATGTCCACTAGCTAATTTGGTATATTCAGTGACTTTTCGTAATTTTATGGCTAGCAACAGACGATTTTATATAGCAAAGAAGAAATTTGGGCGTGAAGGGGTTAATTGACTTTTGGGAGGAATGGCAAACACACATCATATTTCATTGATTTATCTATTGATTTATTTTGTTCATGCACAAATTGCACATACAAGACCCCAAATGACAAGTAACTATTGGATTAAAGGACTCTTGTGGGGAGAGTTCCGAGCCCTCTTATCCTCATCTGTCTTGGTGTTATTTTCTGATTTGCAGAAGACTCGGGGACTTATGTGTTAACCCTTTCACGCCCAGATCTTTCCTTTGCTGTATGAAAATAGTAGTCTGTTGTTAGGTATGAAATTACGAAAAGTAGCCTAATATACCAAATTAGTTAGTGGACAAGGATACTAAGCAGGTCACATCTATTAAAACATTGCTTATATTCATTAAAATTGTCTAATGGTAGCCAAATTACACTGGAAATTACATTGTGGGCGTGAAGGGGTTAAGTCTCCATGGCAGACTCGTAAAATCCCCACAGTTTAAGATGGAACACTTTAATTGCAGTTTTAAAATATTTATACATTGTACAATTTATATTTTTACATTATCTGTTTACTGAAGTTTCTGCAAGTGTTGTTTACTGGGTATCCTGACTTGCAGGGATCATGTTTGTGATTTCTAGATGCTATGACAATCCATATGTTACATTTTTCCCTTTTGTATATTTTATTTTCAACCCCTGATACATATTATGAAGCAGAATTGCATCAAAATAGTAAGCACACATAACTACTTACTATATGGATAAAAGTCCCATAAACGACAAACCTTAAGTAATGGGTGAAATTAGTTGATGCAAAATATGATATGCTTAACTTATATAATTTTTCAGTTGCAGAAATTTTATGATGCAGTGTGTAGCTCAGAGATAGTTGGAAGCGTATCATCGGCCATCTAACCTCATAAAAATTGATTTGAAAAACTGACGTTAAACAGAAAGAAGAAGAAGAAAGAATAGCTCAGTGGCATGCCAAGCACCCTTAGCCATCCCTAGCATAGTGAAGTGTGTCAGTGAAGGGTTCTGCCGTCTACATCAGCAGTGCTAGTCTAACATTGTGAGTGGCTTTACTGTGTCCATTCTCTGTGCTCCTTCTCTCCTTCTCCCTGAGTAATTTAATCTCCTTCCTCCAACAAATACACATCCTTCATCTGATCTAACCATCCTGCTGTAACAATCCCTTCCTCTCCCCTTCCCTCACCGTTTCACTCTCTCTATAACCCCTCCCCTTTTTTATGCTTTGCCATACAGTACTGCCATATGACCTCTGACACACTTCTCTTCTTGGCATTCTTCTCTTCTCCACTCTTCTTCTCTTGGCATTAAATCAATCAATCATTCTCTGTCTACTCTTAACATTATTTTTAACATACAAAAATTGCAAGCCCTTGTGGTATTGTGCTCCCACTGGGATATCATCAAACACTGCTGTCAACATTTTCTGTGTTGATTAAGGTTTTGGTTATAATTCTCTCAAGATATGATTTGTTATACCCGTTGGTGCCAGATATTTCTCCCGGAATCCCCCTCCTTCTCCCTGAGTAATTTAATCTCCTCCTTCCAACAAATACACAGCCTTCATTTGATCTAACCATCCTGCTGTAACAATTCCCTTTCCCTCACCGTTTCACTCTTTCTCTATAACACCTCTTTTTTTGTATGCTTTGCCATAGTGCCATATGACCTCTGATGTCTGGCACATTTACCCCATTTTGGCATTAAATCAATCAATCAATCTCCTTGCAGAAAAAGACCCTGCTGCACTGATTAACTTCAAACTAATTATTTTAAAGGAATGTAATAGAACACTTTGCCCATATTACTGCTCTAATCTTTTATATGTCTGTCTCATTTGGTTGTTTTGGACCTATGCACATTTCCCCCTTTTTGGCATTAAATCAATGAATTTATTGACCTTTACCATCGTGTGTTGTGGAACCATTAGTATTTTAGCTCCAGCTTCCATGGCCAGGAAAGGTACAGCTTTTGCCTGACTCCATGGCCAGTCATTATTTTCAGTCCATGCATTATTTTCCAGTAATAGTTTTCTCTGGTCGTCAAGATCTTTACAAGCCATCAACATATCTCCACAAATTTTCATATTGTCCCGAGATCCCCATTTTTCATCTTCATTTATTCATGTTTTATATGACAAGCTTAGACTGAAAATTGTCGGTCTGTGGCTAACTAGATATTTATCTTTCCTTGCAAGCTAAAATTTCTATATTATTAAACTTTCCTTGTTTTGGTTTAGAGTTCCCGTATTCATTTCTTATTAAGTTCTTGTGGATTGTATTAGTATCTCCAGAAAACTTTATAATGGAAATCTTTTAAAACGGAATCCCCCTCCTTCTCCCAGGAAAATTTAACCTCCTTCCTCCAACAAATCCACATCCTGCATCTGATCTAACCATCCTGCTGTAACATTCCGTTCTTTCCCCTTACTTCCCCATTTCACTATTTCTCTATAACCCCTCCCCTTTTTATGCTTTGCCATAGTGCCATATGACCTCTGATGTCTGGCACATTCACCTTTTTTGGCATTAAATCAAAAATCCATAAAACTTTGTCGCATGAGAGTGGAGTCTAGAACTGGTCCTCCCCTTAGTACACATACATACGTGTGTTAGGAAATTCACTCCATTGTTTGTATATTTGGTAACTGTTTCAAATTTTCCCCTTGCAGAAATAATCCCTGCGTCACTGATTAACTTCAAACTTATTAATTTGAATGTGATGGAACACTTTGCCCATATTACTGCTCTAATCTTTTATATGTCTGTCTCATTTGGTTGTTTTGGACCTATTCACAGGACTATTGAGGCTCAGATCTTCATAATCACCTTAAGTGCCCTTCAATTATACATACAAAGACTCCTTGGTCTGCCTGAAGACTTTGGAAGGGCTTCAAATCCTGTTTAGGGCAGACAACTCCTTTGCCGCTCATCCTGCCAGGCTAGGTTAGTAACTTGATATATCTTTTGTAGTAGCATTGGGAGGAGTTAACTGGATGATACAGAGACTTAGGAAAGTATAGTCGCTGCACGTTAAGCTGGCGAAAATAGGGCCCCTCACCCCCCCCTTCCGAACACATGGGATTGGCTGAGGTGTTGGGGCTTTAGGGCGGAAATTGGGAGTAAGGCATTCTCACTCAACACCTCAGCCAATCTCGTGCATTCATAAGGGGGGAGTGAAGGGGCCCAATTTTCACCAGCTTAACGTGCAGCGACTATAGTTCAATACGGCTGAGGGCAGTGTGAATGGAGGCAGGGCCATGTACTTGATTGTGTCTCGTGTCCCAATACATTACTTTACTTCCTCAAGCAATGGAGACAGGATAGGCTGTGAAAATGTGTGATTGCACCTATGCTTCATTATTATTACTCCCCCCCCCTGTCCAAATCCAATTTCGATCTCCTTTCCCCACAATCCTCCTTCTCGATTAACTATGCTATAACGTTCCATTCCTTTCCCTTCCCTCCGTTTCACTCTCTTAATCCCATCCCCTTTATTATGTTTGCCATAGTGCCATATTTTTTTTTTTTTTTTTTTTTTTTTTTTTTTTTTTTTTTTTTTGTTTTTTTTTTATTTTTTTCTTATTTTATTATTTTATTATTTTTTTTTTTTTTTTTTTTTTTTTTTTTATGACCTCTGGTGTCTGGGCACATTTTCCTTTTTAGCATTAATTCAATTCAATTAATTTATTTATTCTATCTTTATTTTATCATATTTTATTTTATCTATCTTATTTATTTGGTATTCTTTATTCATTAGTTTATTTATTTATTGGTTTTTTTTTATTCTTGCAGTACAGTAGTGATATTTTGATGTTTTAGATCTTATCAATGTGTAGTATGATCTTGATTCTGTGGGAAACTTCTCAAAATTTGTCTTCTTTGTCTCTTCCTCTTCGTCATCGTTGAATAATTTTTCTTATACTGCAGCTACTATGATTTTTCTGTGCCACAATATGTCATCCTCTTTTGGTTTGCTTTTTATGAAGGCCTCACACATTGATAGAACAAGGGTGGCACCGTGGCAGCCATCCAGCCCTCGTCACCCAGTAGTGGAACTTAATATATAGAGGCTATCCAGTGATCACTTAACCCCTTCACGTCCAGATCTTTCCTTTGCTATAAAAAAATGTATGTTGTCGAGCTATAAAATTAAGAAAAGTAACTGAATATACCAAATTAGTTAGTCGACAAGGATACTAATCAGGTCATATCTATGTAATATTGCTTATATTCACAAAAATTGTCTAATGGTGCCCAAATTATAATGGAAATTACGCTCTGGGCCTCAAGGGGTTAATACTAAGGCAGAACTTACTATTTAGAACATAAGAAATAAAGAAGCTACAAGAGGCCGCAAGACCTGCACGTGGTAGTTCCTGTTACTTAACACTACCTACATCCACCTTTCATCCCCATCCATAAAGTAAAGCTGTCTAGCCTCCTTTTAAAGCTACCTATTGACTCCTCATGTGTGGAATGTTTGTGGTTCCCTTGCGTGTCGTAGGGTGAGGGTGGAGAGTTTGGATCCTGAGTGTCACGTCCCATGAAAGCAAAATGCAGAAATCTGTGTGCCACCAGCTTCTTTGGGGGAAAGCCAAGTGTATGCAAAAAATGTGCGAGCCATGGCGAGGCAAAATACGAAAATACAAATAGACAAAAGACTAAATGCAATAGGCGAAAGGTATGAAAATGTTCATTATCATTATTTTCTTCGTCATCAGTATTATGAATGTATATTGAACAGCAAAGGGTGATTTTGGTTGAAAAGTATTTTGTTACTGAACATTACAAGAAGCAAAGCACTGACACCATGACTCTGGGAGGGAGGGAGGGGGGTTGAAGAGGAGGCAGAGGTGTGCATATTACTGTAAATAGTGTACATAGTCGGTCTGAAATGTATTGCAAAAGTTGTTGCCCATATGTGCTGAGGGTATTTATGAAGCATGGGCTTGAGGTGTGAGAGTAGATGAGTGCATTTAGTATGAACTACAAAGAATATTTGCTGTTATTCAGTTTTATTATGAATACAAGATGCATGTTACTGCATGACATGAAATGCTTCAACCTGTAAATTTTCATATGAAAATTATACGAAAGTGTGAACTTGATGCACTAATTTTGTGACTAGCCTTTTGCTTAGGAAGTGTTAAAAGATACCTTCCTTTGGGCGGTAACATGTGATGATCTTGTTTTGCATATGCCTGACTGAGTGAGCAGTGTGTTGTTGCCTTATATATATATGTGTGTTGTATCTGCATCGAGGGTCAGGGTTCCAGGACATGGTGTTATCCTTTAGAACTTTGTTAAGAAACTAGATCTGCCTGAAATAGATTTGAGTGTTTTCTTAGAGAATGTCAAAAATGTTGAAGGCAAAATGTCAAAATATTTCTGTGTTCAAGTTATACTATTACTACATGACCACGCGTCTTTAACTCTTACAAAGGTTTCAGCAAAGGAATCAGGACATTTTGCAGTGTCTGAAAAAATGTAACTTCCATGATATTTACTTGTGAAAATAGAGCAGAACTTTGAATAAATTTTGAAGTTTTATAAGTTGATCGGCTACATGTATCATATTCCTTCAAGACCCTCACTAACACAGACCTGAAGACAGTCACATGGTCACTTCGTTGTGGTGGTGACACACTATTGGTATGGCAGTGTGGGTTGCTGCCACTCGAAATACCTTTGTTATTATGATCTTATCAAGTATGAGTATCTACAAGGATCATGCAGCTATCTAATTCATGCAGTTTAATGTCTGCATTGCATGGTTGAGTGACTATGGCAAACAATGATCAGGAGTTAATCCAGTATTTGGAATGTTATTGCATTCACGTGCAGAGCAGATAATAATAATGATATAAGCCGTGATGCCCCCCGCCTGGCCGCTCTTCCACTACAGAGATATGTGCGTGATAAGACTTGATGGCAATCGATAACACTGGGCCAGACTGACGTGGTGTGAGGTAGAGGCCGCTGCAACACTGACCCGGTACACTGTTACCGTACACACACACATTGTGGAGCACACCAGGATTAACAATACAGCAAACCTCATGACAAGGAAAGCATGTTAAACCCTTGAGACCCAGAACGTAATTTCAGTTGTAATTTGGACACCATTAGACAATTTTTTGTGAATATAAGCAATATTTTAATAGATATGACCTGTTTAGTATCCTTGTCCACTAGTTAATTTGGTATATTCAGTTAGTTATCGTAGTTTCATGGTTAACAACAGACGATTTCATATAGCAAAGGAAAGATTTGGGCGTGAAGGAGTTAATACGATAAGTGGAGGAACCCACATGAAAACCCTTTGCAGTTCACTATGAAGACAGATGCGTCCCATGATACGAACAATGCAGGTATATGGCCTCAATAATGGCCCAGACTTTTTAATTTTAACCCCTTGAAGCCCAGATCTTTCCTTTGCTATATAAAAACGTCTGTTGTGGAGCCATAAAATTACGAAAACTAACTTAATATACCGAATTAGTTAGTGGACAAGGACACTAAACATGTCATAGCTATAAAATATTGCTTATATTAACTAAAAATCGTCTAATGGTAGCCAAAATACAATGGAAAATACGTTCTGGGTCTCAAGGGGGTTAATTTTGAGTAGTGGGACGTCGCCTAGCATCATCTGAGAGGTCATGACAGACTGGTGGGAATGGATCCTAAGCCTGATGATGTCTGGTCGTTGGAGGGAGGCTTGGCAATACTGCTGAGTAATGGCTCTTAATCTTTACCACCACACCCTGTAGGCTGTGGGTGGCCTTGATCACCTCACCACCCTCCTGCACTCTTGAAAGCTAAATGTTATTCAATCCTGCAGTGAATAAAATCTGGGGGGGGGGGGGGGGGGTTCTTCGCCCAGTCGTTAATCTCGCTACAAAAGAAGAAAAAAAAGATTGTTCAAGCCCTTATCACGGAAATACGCAAATGCTTTATGTGTCAGCTTGAGCAGAGAGATAAGAATATACGCTCTTGTACTGTAGTCGCACACACTTGAAGAGATAGCGTTGGTAGCCTATCTTGAGCGATACTTTATCACCGGAATTGCAGCGCGGTGGTGGCAACGACTGTCACCTGAGTGGCATTACAACGCACGCGTTACACAAATATCTGTGACCCAGTGGCGTAACTATAAGGGGGGGGGGGGGGGGTGCTGTTTGAAATCGCCTCCCGGGCCTCCAAATGCATCACTCAATCAGTGCTGAAAACAATTCAGCACTTAATCAGTGCTGAAAATAATTCAGCACTCAATCAGTGCTGAAAATCATTCGGATTAAAAAGGATTTATGGGCATTGAAAGAAATCTCAGAAAGTGTCAAAATCCACCAAAATATGTTAATTTTCCAAAATATTTCCCCGAAACCCCCCAGCTGGTTGGGCTGGCTTCGCTCGCCTCCTCCCCCCCCCCCCCTAAACACCTGCAAATTTAGAGGGGGCCCCTCCAGGAAGTAAGCCCCCCGGGCCCCCGAATGTCTAGCATACGCCCCTGCTGGGACCCATTCATCCTATCAGTCATGATAAAAGAATAAAAACATAGCGATTAGGGACAAATATAGCTGCACTTTTTAGCTGGGTCTCGTGCGCTGTGGCGCAGTTTGACAGTAAAAAAACACAATGGAGGTCAGTAGCGCGTGCGAGTGCGTGTGTTTGATAGCGATATCGAGGTGTGGGAGGGAGGAGTCGCCTATTTACATATAGATTATAATAGTAATACATACATTGAGCCCGCCACATGCAGGTCAAAGGGAGACAGACTATGGGGAGGGACAGGAAGCACTCATCAGCAGCGTAACCACAATCTCTCGCCCTGACAACTCGCCGCTCATAGGAAATCAAGAAAAAAGATACTGCGCTACCGAGCCTACCGTACATAACACTTTAGTCGCCAGTCACTTAATTGCCACTGCACTAATGTCACCAGGCGCCATATACTACGAATTTTAGCATTACTTTACAGACTCCTATGTGCCACTGAAGACATGTAGTGTGATGTACATAATATAAACTACTGAGCATGCTTCTTCAGTGGCACATACAAGTCTGTAGTGATGCTAACATTCGTAATATATGGCGCCTGGCGACATTAGTACAGTGGCGAGTGACTGGCGACTATAGTGTTATGTATATATATAACAGCCAATCAAGCAAACCTTACAGACTAGAAAAAAGCTTCCATTATGCTGTCACCATCTCATTGACGTCTGGCACATTCCCTTTTTTTGGCATTAAATCAATCAATCATTTCATTGACGTGACGCAGCATAATGAGTAGGGCTACATCGACCCACATTATTGCTTTCTATTCCTGATAAGCATAAATACAATTGTGTGTGTCAATAACAATGTGTGTCATTGTCAGCTGGAAAGGCCAATTATGAAGGATTAGGAAGGCACCTGGAGGTAATTGGCGCGGTCAGATATGGTAGTGAGGTCGAGGCTGAGGAGATAATTAGAGCGGTTAGACAGGGAAGTGAGGTCAGGGCTGAGGAGGTAATTAGAGAGGTTAGAAGGGGAAGTGAGGTCGGAGCCGAGGAGGATTATATCTCATTTGTAAGGAATATAATTGACGGACAGAAAAAAAATATTCCTTATAGGGAGATAAGGTCCAGAAAGAGTGATCCAAAATGGATGACCACCAAGTTAAAACACAACATTGGAGTAAAAAGAAACATTTATTTAAGGTTCAAGGCAGGATTGGTAAACAAAGAACAGTATAACGTGATGGCGAGGACAGTGAAGAAATTAACTCGAGTTGCTAAGAACAATTATGAGATTAAAGTAGCAGAACAGGCGAACAGGGACCCAAAGGGGTTCTATCAGGTTTATAAAACAAAGACAAGGGAATTAGTTGGGCCGTTAAGGTCAGGACAGGGTGAGGTCTTAAATACGGATGAGGATATGTGTAGGAGTCTAAATGATTATTTCTTAAGTGTTTTTACGGAGGAGGATACACAGACGATACCTGATAGTGAACAGATGTTCAAAGGAAGCGATGAGGAGAAACTCAAAGATATTGTGATAACTAGGGAAATGGTGGAGGAGGGTATAGAAAAAATGAAAACATTTAAATCGCCAGGACCAGATGAAGTGTATCCCAGGGTATTAAAGGAATGCAAGGAGGTTGTTAGTGAGTCGTTAGTGCACATTTTTAGGAAATCGGTTGAGATAGGCGATGTGCCATTATTGTGGAGGAAAGGAAATGTTGTTCCCATATTTAAGAAGGGAGACAGAGGACTAAAGTCAAATTATCGACCCGTAAGTCTAACATCAGTGGTGGGTAAATTATTGGAATCTATTATTGCAAAAAACATTAGAGAGCACTTAGATAAACATAGTTTGATCAATGATTCACAACATGGATTCACCAAGGGTAGGTCATGTCTCACCAATTTATTGAGTTTTTATAGGAAAGTTTATGAGACGGCAGATAATGATAAGGATTATGATATAATATATCTGGACTTTAGTAAGACAAAGTACCACACGAGCGACTCTTAAATAAGGTTAGGGCTCATGGTATAGATGGGAAGGTTCTTCATTGGATCAGAGCTTGGCTAAGTAATAGGCAACAAAGGGTTACAATTAATGGTTCCAAATCTGAATGGGGACTGGTGACAAGTGGAGTTCCACAAGGGTCTGTTTTGGGTCCATTACTATTTTTGATTTACATCAACGACTTGGATAGTGGGATTAGCAGTGATATCAGCAAGTTTGCTGATGATACTAAGTTAGGTAGGATTATTGGATCACAGTCTGACGTAAACATATTGCAGGGAGACTTAGATAAACTTAACGAGTGGGCAGTCAGATGGCAGATGGAATTTAATATTGATAAATGTAGCGTTATGAATGTTGGTAGAAAAAACCCTGGTAATAGATACACCATAAGCAATGTATCGCTGAAAAGATCAGAAGGTGAAAAAGATCTTGGAGTGAGGGTGAGCCCAGACCTCCGACCTAGGAAACAATGTATTGAGGCCAGAAATAGAGCTAATAGAGTATTAGGATTCATTACCAGAAGTGTTAAAAGTAGAAGTGCGGAAGTTATTCTAAAGCTTTATCTGGCTCTAGTCAGGCCTCACCTAGACTATGCAGTTCAGTTTTGGTCTCCATATTACAGGATGGATATAGTGTTGTTAGAAAAAGTGCAGAGAAGGATGACCAAAATGATACAAGGGATGCGTAACTTTAGTTATGAGAGGAGATTGAAGTTATTAAAATTACACTCACTCGAGAGACGCAGAGTAAGGGGTGATCTGATAGAAGTTTTTAAGTGGATAAAGGGATTTAATAAAGGAGAGGTAGGAAAAGTTCTTACGGCTTTTAACCAGGGTAGAACAAGAAGTAACGGATTCAAGCTGGAAAAGCGTAGATTTAGAAAGGAAATAGGGAAAAACTGGTTCACAAATAGGGTGGTGAATGAGTGGAATGGTCTCAGTAGACAGGTAGTTAGTGCGGAGTCATTAGGGAGCTTTAAAGGGGAGCTGGATAGGTTCATGGATGGGGATGAAAGGTGGATGTAGGTAGTGTTAGGTGACAGGAACTACCACGTGTAGGCCTCGCGGCCTCTTATAGCTTCCCTATTTTCTTATGTTCTTATGTAACAAAAAAACAAAAATGATTCGTTCGTTGGCGTTCGTACACATCGACGTATTTGCTGATGTAGTAGTAATGGAATCCACCTTTGATATTTACTACATATTTCGTGGTGTCAAGTTCTAGATGAGTCATTTATCTAGTTACTACTAGAGTTACTTATCTACGACATTGCCACATGAGGGATGTTGTTTCGATATTATCTTTACGTATCTACGTTATTTGATATCACGCCTTTTTTTATATCGATCTTATCATCTTATCATAAATATCAGCTGACAAATTCTGGTGACGAATATGTTTTTATTGATTACATAACTCATATCATAACATATGATATAACAATTGGGTGTGCTCAGTCATATCAGAAGTAGCTAGCTACGTACATCAAATTTAGTAGTTTTCATAGGGTTTAAGAACATATGAACATAAGAAAATAAGGAAGCTACAAGAGGCCGTGAGACCTACACGAGGTAGTTCCTGTTTGTAGGGTATGGGCATGAACATCTTTTTACGCTTCACATGTGCCTACCTAGGCTCCTATAAACAAGAAATTATCTCATATGATATAACTTTCGTTTTTATCTATAGCTACGCGTATCAGTGGAGGGGAGAGATCTAAAGTAGGGGACCACTTTAATCTTTCAAGTGGTATTAGTGAAAGTATCAAGTGGTGGTCAAGATAGTATTAGCCTTCTAGGACTCATCACCATGAACATAAGAACATAAGAAAATAAGGAAGCTACAAGAGGCCGTGAGACCTACACGTGGTAGTTCCTGTTACTTAACACTACCTACATCCACCATTCATCCCCATTCATGAATTTATCTAGCCTCCTTTTAAAACTCTAATGACTCTGCACTAACTACCTGTCTACTGAGTCCATTCCAATCATTTACTACCCTATTTGTGAACCAGTTCCCCCCCCCCCCCCAAGCAAAGGGGCAATAACCATCAGGCATTGGGCATTCCCGCCTCGCCGCCTATGCAAAAATGAGTCTGCATGTCTGTGTTGGGTGTCTGGTGGCCTTGGTCTGTGTGCATATAAAACTTGGGCCAGAGGAGACCGCACTCACCGTATATACCGGTTCCTATTAATTAACTCCTTGAGGCCCAGAACGTAATTTCCATTGAAATTTTGGGAACCATAAGACGATTTTGAGTGACTTCAAGCAATATTTTATAGATATGACCTGTTTAGTATCCTTATCCAGTAGCTAAATTAGTATATTCAGCTATTAATCGTAGTTTTATGGCTAACAACAGACGATTTTATATAGCAAAGGAAAGATCTGGGTGTGATAGATAGATAGATATTATAGTTTTAAGGCACCGCAACTGCAGGCTATTGACGCCTGATCTGGGTGTGAAGGGGCTGATAATTATGAGATGGCGAGGGCAGATGTGGCGACTGACCGTAATTTACACAACGCTACCGGAATCTTGTGTAT
Source organism: Chionoecetes opilio (assembly GCA_016584305.1). Classification (NCBI taxonomy): domain Eukaryota; kingdom Metazoa; phylum Arthropoda; class Malacostraca; order Decapoda; family Majidae; genus Chionoecetes; species Chionoecetes opilio. Next base: position 307,805 of record JACEEZ010004415.1, on the reverse strand, counting down.
TTATGTGTTTCTTTACCTACTATAGCTACAGCAAGAAAATATAAAAAGGGGGGTGGGGCAATTTAGTTCGGGATGTGTGTGTGTGTGTGTGTGTATGTAAATAGCGCAGTAGGCTACACATATTAACCGACTAAACTGCAAAGGATGAAATGACAGCGTTCCCTGGTAGTGACAGCAGCGTGTGTTGTGGCATGACAAGTGAGATTGTTGTTGTTGCTGTTGTTGCATTGTTCCAGCTCACGCAAGACTTAACAACCCTCTGAATTCCACTGTCACTATAGTTTTTGTTTTTTTTAAAGGCGAAAATTCCATTCTATCTTAACGTCTCATGCTTAAAAGTGTGCCTATGTTTACCTGACAATATGGTTAACTCAGATAAAATACAACTGAAATTTAGAAGAACTGTAGTATTCCCTTCTCCTGGCATCAAATATCAGTCAGTAAGCAGCAAGGGGTCAGGATTTTTCACCTCGTTAATAAAAACCCAGAGTACTATAGTCAGTATCGCTCCATGACCAAGTTTGCAAGTTTATAGAGAAAAGATGGGGGAGTTTACCGTGAAGAGGGGGACAGGTGGTAACATACATAGAAAGGAAAAGAGAAATACAGAGAAATGTACCAGTATCGTGACATTGGGCTTCTGTCAGGTCGCAACCTTTCTTCCCCGCACGCCTTGGATTGTTTACGTGTAACACTTCAGTAAGACAAAAATAAAAGTTTCAGAATGTAGATAAAAAAAAAAAAACAGAAGTAAAAAATAAATAATAATAATAATAAGCAACACTGGCGTCAAGCAAAAAAAAAAAAAAAAAGAAGAAAGAAAGAAAAAGAAAACACACCGCACGCCTTGGATTGTTTTGATGTTTCCAGGCACCTTTGTTTTGCTTTCGCGTTGCTGTATTCATAACAAACCCAATTGTTTAGCTGAGAGAGCACCGAGAAAGCTTCCTAGTTTATGCCCGATCAGAGGTTGGGGATTTATCTTTCTATTTATACATTTTTCAGCCATGAATCAGCACCATACGTCATATTTATAAAAGCGTCATCGAAAAGTTAATACCATGTGCACGGATACGTAACTATTAACTATTATCAGCAACAGATCCAGCTATTAACTTCTTCACGCCCAGATCTTTCCTTTGCTATATAAAATCGTCTGTTGTCGAGCCATAAAATTACGAAAACTAACTGAATATACCAAGTGAGCTAGTGAACAAGGATACTAAACAGGTCATATCTGTAAAATATTGCTTATGTTCATTAAAAATCATCTAATGGTATCCAAATTACAATGTAAATTACGGTCTGGGTCTCAAGGGGTTAATGCCTGTTTTTATTTCTGATTTTTTCTCCCTCCCTGGATCGGTTCTTGGTGTGATTTCATAATTTTCCTACAGTTACGGTGATTGTGAAAACGTTTGTGACAACGAGGTAGGATTGAATCAAGACTCATTCAAGAGTTCCCAGAATAGGAAAACACTCGGCCAGTATCAGTGCCATATGACCTCTGATGTCTGGCACATTCCCCTTTTTTGGCATTACATCAATCAATCGGTCAGTATCAAGCAGGAAATCAGAACAACAGATAGAGGAATCAAGTACGTACAGATTGCGATATACACCCTTAACCCCTCGAGACCCAGAGCGTAATATCCATTGTAATTTGGCTACCATTAGACGATTTTTAGTGAATAGAAGCAATGTTTTTTAGATATGACCTGCTTAGTATCCTTGTCCACTAACTAATTTGGTATATACAGTTACTTTTCGTAATTTTATGGCTCGACAACATACATTTTTTTGTAGCAAAGGAAAGATCTGGGCGTGAAGGGGTTAAACTTATTTACTTTTCTCTTCTAACATTGAATAAGCAGAGATAAAGCAATACTAACATAACCTATAGTACTACAAAGTTGATAACGCCATAACATAATACTGACTAAGTAAAGGTAGCTATATTGGAGTAAGGAAGGTAACACACATGCACTGAACAGCCTCGCTCACTCCCTTCACATTACGACTTTCACATCATAACATGCGAAGAATATACCTACAAATGATTACTGTAGTCGGGAAGCGTACGTTATTGTCCTGCTATAGCCCAGAGTATCACATAGACATAGAGTTCTTTGTATACTTTGTTATTGCCTACCCCCAAAAGTTACATAATGCCCTATAATAATATGTAATATATATATATGATATCAGTGTATGAAGTATCACACATTGTTTGCTTTGTCTTTAACCCCTTTACTCCCAGATCTTTCCTTTGCTATAAAAAAATGTATGTTGTCCAGCCATAAAATTACGAAAAGTAATTTTATGCTCCCCCCCCCCCCCTAAACACCTGCAAACTTTAGAGGGGGCCCCTCCAGGAAGTAAGCCCCCCGGGCCCCCGAATGTCTAGCTACGCCCCTGCTGGGACCCATTCATCCTATCAGTCATGATAAAAGAATAAAAACATAGCGATTAGGGACAAATATAGCTGCACTTTTTAGCTGGGTCTCGTGCGCTGTGGCGCAGTTTGACAGTAAAAAAAACAATGGAGGTCAGTAGCGCGTGCGAGTGCGTGTTTGATAGCGATATCGAGGTGTGGGAGTGATGAGGTGCCTATTTACATATAGAGTATAATAGTAATACATACATTGAGCCCGCCACATGCAGGTCAAAGGGAGACAGACTGGGGAGGGACAGGAAGCACTCATCAGCAGCGTAACCACAATCCTCGCCCTGACAACTCGCCGCTCACGTCTCAAAGATTCCTGGGACATCCTGTAGTTAGTAGTAATGGAATTCACCTTTGATATTTACTACATATTTCGTGGTGTCAAGGTCTAGATAAGTCATTTATCTAGTTACTACTAGAGTTACTTATCTACGACATTGCCACATATTAGGGATGTTTTTTCGATATTATCTTTACGTATTAAGACGTAAAAGACTTTAAGTTGATATCACGCCTTTTTTTATATCGATCTTATCATCTTATCATAAATATCAGTTGACAAATTCTGGTGACGAATATGTTTTTATTGATTACAGAACTCATATCATAACATATGATATAACAATTTAGGGTGTGCTAGCTCATGTCATATCAGAAGTAGCTACGTATATAATAAGGCCTACATCAAATTTAGTCGTTTTCATAGGATTTGAACATCTTTATACGCTTCACATGTAGACTACTATAAACAAGAAACTATCTCATAAGATATAACTTTCGTTTTTATCTATATATATGTACACGACGCGTATCAGTAGAGGGGAGAGATCTTATATAATCACTTCACGCCCAGATCTTTCCTTTACTATAAAACATTGTCTGTTGTCGAGCCATAAAATTACGAAAAGTAACTGAATATACCAAATTAGTTAGTGGGCAAGGGTACTAAACAGGTCATATCTATAAAATATTGCTTATACTCACTAAAATTTGTCTAATGGTACCCAAATTACAATGGACATTACGTTCTGGGTCTCAAGGGGTTTAGTAGGGGACCACTTAAATCTTTCAAGCGGTATCAATGAAAGTATCAAGTGATGGTCAAGATAGTATTATTAGCCTTCTAAGTTCTAATAGCTAGTGGGGCAAACATAGGAACATAAGAAAATAAGGAAGCTACAAGAGGCCGTGAGACCTACACGAGGTAGTTCCCGTTACTTAGCACTACCTACATCCACCTTTCATCCCCATCCATGAATTTATCTAGCCTCCTTTTAAAACTCTCTAATGACTCTGCACTAACTACCTGTCTACGGAGTCCATTCCAATAATTTACCACCCTATTTGTGAACCAGTTTTTCCCTGATAAAAAAAACCCAAAGCAAATGGGCAAAAACCTTCAGGCATTGGGCATTCCCGCCTCGTCGCCTCTGCAAATTCTGCATGCCTGTGTTGCGTGTCTGTATGCATATAAAACTGGGACCAGAGGAGACTGCACCGCCGTACCGGTTCCTATTAACTGGGCCTTGAGACCCAGAACGTAATTTCCATTGTAATTTGGCTACCATAAGACGATTTTTAGTGAGTATAAGCAATGTTTAATGGATATAACCTGTATAGTATCCTTGTCGACTAACTAATTTGGTGTATTCAGTTATTTTTTATGATTTTATAGCTCAACAACAGACATTTTTTTATAGCAAAGGAAATATCTGGGTGTGAAGGGGTTAAGGCGAGGCCACCGAGATGTCATCTCGGTGGCCTCGGTTAAGGCCTGATAATGAGGTGGCGTGGGCAGGTGCGGCGACTGACCGTAATAACATAACGCTACCGGAATCTTTTAATATATACGTATAAGAAATTGATGATCTTTTTTGGATATGTGTTGATTCATTGTTATGTGTGTGTGTATTTGTATGTTTCTTTACCTATTTGTATATTTCCAGGATTTACTCAAGCTCGAAATTCCTTTTTTTTTTTCTTTTTTTTTTTACATCACAAAAGACTGGCCAAGGGATAAAAAAAAAAGTAACAAAATTTCCGCTCAGTTGCCAGTCCCTGTAAATAAGACAGTAGAATATAAAAAGGGGGGTGGGGCAATTTAGATCGGGATGTGTGTGTGTAAATAGCGCAGTATACGCTACACATATATTAACCGACTAAACTGCAAAGGATGAAATACTGTGTATGTGTGTGTGGGTGTGTGTAGTAGTAGTAGTAGTAGTAGTAGTAGTAGTAGTAGTAGTTGTTGTTGTTGTTGAAGTAGTAGTAATTGTAGTAGTAGTAGTAGTAGTAGTAGCGTTCAATGGTAGTGACAGCAGCGTGTGTTGTGGCATGACAAGTGAGATTGTTGTTGTTGCTGTTGTTGCTGTGTTCCATTCACGCAAGACTTATAATAACCCTCAAAACTCCACTGTCACTATAGTCTTTTTTTTTTTTACAGAACGTTATTTCCATTGTACTTTGGCTACCATTAGACGATTTTTAGTTAATATAAGCAATGTTGTATAGATATAGCCTGTTTAGTATCCTTGTCGACTAACTAATTTGGTATATTCAGTCACTTTTCGTACTTTTATGGCTCGACAACGTACCGTTTTTTATAGCAAAGGAAAAATCTTGGTGTGAAGGGGAATTAATACCTGTTTTTATTTCTTTTTTCTCCCTCCCTCGACCGGTTCTTGGTGTGATTTCATTATTTTCCTACAGTTACTGTGATTGTGAAAACGTTTGTGACAACGAGGAAGGATAGAATCAAGACTCATTCAAGAGTTCCCAGAATAGGAAAACACTCGGCCAAGTATCAGTGCCATATGACCTCTGATGTCTGGCACATTCCCCTTTTTTGGCATTACATCAATCAATCGGTCAGTATCAAGCAGGAAATCAGAACAACAGATAGAGGAATCAAGTACGTACAGATTGCGATATACACCCTTAACCCCTCGAGACCCAGAGCGTAATATCCATTGTAATTTGGCTACCATTAGACGATTTTTAGTGACTATTAGCAATGTTTTTTAGATATGACCTGTTTAGTATCCTTGTCCACTAACTAATTTGGTATATACAGTTACTTTTCGTAATTTTATGGCTGGACAACATACATTTTTTTTGTAGCAAAGGAAAGATCTGGGCGTGAAGGGGTTAAACTTATTTACTTTTCTCTTCTAACATTGAATAAGCAGAGATAAAGCAATACTAACATAACCTATAGTACTACAAAAGTTGATAATGCCATAACATAATACTGACTAAGTAAAGGTAGCTATATTGGAGTAAGGAAGGTAACACACATGCACTGAACAGCCTCGCTCACTCCCTTCACATTACGACTTTCACATCATAACATGCGAAGAATATACCTACAAATGATTACTGTAGTCGGGAAATGTTATTGTCCTGATATACCCACAAAAGTTACATAATGCCTTATAATATGTATATGATATCAGTGTATGAAGTAACACACATTGCTTGCTTTGTCTTTAACCCCTTCACGCCCAGATCTTTCCTTTGCTGTAAAAAAAAGTATGTTGTCCAGCCATAAAATTACGAAAAGTCACTGAATATACCAAATTAGTTCGTCGACAGGGATACTAAACAGGTCGTAGCTATAAAATATTGCTTATATTAACTAAAAGTCGTCTAATGGCACTCAAATTACAATGGAAATTACGTTCTGGGCCTCAAGGGGTTAAACGTTTCCTAGTACAGGGACTCCCCCATGGCAGGACATGCGTGCGTGACCTTGAACGCCGCCTCGTCCATGACCGTAACGCAACGCTCGCCATGCAGATCAACCTCTTATTAGTTCACACTTGTTTAGTCATACCTGGTATCTTATCATCTACATCAGTATCGTGTGTAGTGTATGTATTACAATGTGTTTAGCTGGTGGTTACTTTAGAGCGCAGTTGTTTCTCAAGTCTCAAAACACGTGGGAAAAAAATTCTAGGAAAATTTTGCTCGAGACTGGGAAGATGAGGCAAGACGTTTCGCTCGGACGATATTCTTGGTACGGTGGAACGTTACACATAAATCCCCGTGACCACCGGTGCTGTCACGCCTTTGTGCGGACGTGAGCGAGGTGACAATGGCATAAAGGACATGAGAACGGAGTTACTGAGGATAGGTACGGGATTTGATCATGCTTTGATATGGGTTAGGCGTAGACGCAGAAATATTGAAAAAATGTACATGGATTATACCAAGGCTAAGGGAAGGAAAGGGAAGGGAATTCTCTCGTGGCTTTGGATTATACACTAATTGATTCCCCACACGACTAGGATTTGGCGTCATTGTGGCTTATGTTCCCGCGACGCGTGTGTCTGCATGGTGCCCGGCTAGGTAAACAAACTCAGTTTCTTTACCCTGGTGCCCGGTGCCCGCTTCTGGGGACTCCCGCCTCCCTGCTCCAAGAAAAATGGAGCAGGAATTTCCACCTCCCTGACGTCACTCTTGTCGTCACCTCAAAGTGGTAATGCAGCTTATGTAATATCTTGGTGTGCACCTCCCCACCTGAGCACACCGATCCCTGCCAGCCGAGGTTGCACCGTCATATTCCCCGGATGTCACGCGGAACACGATCCAGCAAAGCCACATGCAAGGTTTTCCTGCATTGAACGTCCAGACATAAGGAAGCATCATAGGAAAGTGATAACGGTTAAAAAATAAATAAATAAGTTTGTCAGTTGAGCAGCGGGTGGGTGCGCCTCGGGGTTGATATTTATTAAGGCAACAATTATTGGGGAATGCGTTATTGCCTTGGCCCGCCACCACCACCACCACCACCCATATGACCTTCAGCGGACGGCTTTATGCGACACATGTGGCGGCTTGATAATACATTGAGTACATGAACTGTTTGTACTGCAGGACTGAGTACATAGATGAGGGAGGTGGTGTACGCGTGGCTAGGCAGAGGATGCGACCAGATGTCACATGGGAAAATAAACATGGGGGAGTGGAGGCGAGATGTCTTAATGGTGGATAACCGTTGATTGACTGACATTTAGTTTATTTAGTCCATTGTTTTGGAGTTGTACACTATGCAGCTGCACAGGGGGGCGAATACCTTCACGTTGGAACCATTACTAAGCAAGGCATTGGGAATTTCGGCGAATGAAACAAATCAATGGCTAGATATGTTGTCAGCCATCACTAGTGTCAGGGCTGCCAACAGGAGACAGCAAGGAGACAGAAGGCAACTCAATCATTCAACATGCGATGAAATAAGTTAAATCATGCTAGGTAACGTTCGTGAATGTGCATATTTGCGTGTTTCTGTTGGTGTTTGTTGTGTGATGGTTGTTACATCTAGCATGTTGGCATGTCCGGTAAGAGTTGGCTGGGTGTG